>CM074719.1:296753121-296798121 GCA_037306005.1 Rhinophrynus dorsalis
TCCACCTCATTCTATATTCACCTCGAGATATGATAAAACGCACTTTTCGTAGCTTTTGAAAATTTTCATTTTTTGGCAAAACAGTAAGGTCCGCGGTCAAGAAACCATGAAATCTCAAAAAAACGCTTTGCTTCATAACTCCTTTTTCAGAACTCAGATTTTGTCCGTTTCAACCTCCTCATTCTATATTAACCTCGAGAGACGATAAAACGCACTTTTCTGAGATTTTTGAAAATTTTCATTTTTTCGCAAAACACTAAGGTCCGCGGTCAGGAAACCATGAAATCTCAAAAAAACGCTTTGCTTCATAACTCCTTTTTCAGATGTCAGATTTTGGCCGTTTCATCCGCCTCATTCTATATTCACCTCGACAGACGATAAAACGCACTTTTCTGAGATTTTTGAAAATTTAAATTTTTTCGAAAAACACTTAAGTCCGCGGTCAGGAAACCATGAAATCTCCAAAAAACGCTTTGCTTCATAACTCCTTTTTCAGATGTCAGATTTTGGCCGTTTCATTCGCCTCATTCTATATTCACCTCAAGAGACAATAAAACGCACTTTTCGGAGATTTTTGAAAATTTTCATTTTTTGGGAAAAAAAACTAAGGTCCGCGGTCAGGAAACCATGAAATCTCCAAAAAACGCTTTGCTTCATAACTCCTTTTTCAGATGTCAGATTTTGGCCGTTTCAACGCCTCATTCTATATTCACCTCAAGAGACAATAAAACGCACTTTTCGGAGATTTTTGAAAATGTTCATTTTTTGGCAAAACACTAAGGTCCGCGGTCAGGAAACCATGAAATCTCAAAAAAACACTTTGCTTCATAACTCCTTTTTCAGAACTCAGATTTTGGACGTTTCAACCGCCTCATTCTATATTCACCTCGAGAGACGATAAAACGCACTTTTCGGAGATTTTTGAAAATTTTCATTTTTTGGCAAAACACTAAGGTCCGCGGTCAGAAAAACCATGAATTCTCGAAAAAAACGCTTTGCTTCATAACTCCTTTTTCAGAAGTCAGATTTTGGCCGTTTCAAGCGCCTCATTCTATATTCACCTCGAGAGACGATAAAACGCAGTTTTCTGAGATTGTTCAAAATTTTCATTTTTTGGCAAAACACTAAGGTCCGCGGTCAGGGAAACCATGAAATCTCAAAAAAACGCTTTGCTTCATAACTCCTTTTTCAGAAGTCAGATTTTGGCCGTTTCATCCTCCTCATTCTATATTCACCTCGACAGACGATAAAACGCACTTTTCTGAGATTTTGAAATTTTAATTTTTTCGCAAAACACTAAGGTCCGCGGTCAGGAAACCATGAAATCTCCAAAAAACGCTTTGCTTCATAACTCCATTTTCAGAAGTCAGATTTTGTCCGTTTCAACCACCTCATTCTATATTCACCTCGAGAGATGATAAAACGCACTTTTCGTAGCTTTTTGAAAATTTTCATTTTTTGGCAAAACACTAAGGTCCGCGGTCAGGAAACCATGAAATCTCAAAAAAACGCTTTGCTTCATAACTCCTTTTTCAGAACTCAGATTTTGTCCGTTTCAACCGCCTCATTCTATATTCACCTCGAGAGACGATAAAACGCACCTTTCTGAGATTTTTGAAAATTTTCATTTTTTCGCAAACACTAAGGTCCGCGGTCAGGAAACCATGAAATCTCCAAAAAACGCTTTGCTTCATAACTCCTTTTTCAGAAGTCAGATTTGGCCGTTTCATCCGCCTCATTCTATATTCACCTCGACAGACGATAAAACGCACTTTTTGAGATTTTTGAAATTTTAATTTTTTCGCAAAACACTAAGGTCCGCGGTCAGGAAACCATGAAATCTCCAAAAAACGCTTTGCTTCATAACTCCTTTTTCAGATGTCAGATATTGGCCGTTTCAACCGCCTCATTCTATATTCACCTCAAGAGACGATAAAACGCACTTTTCGGAGATTTTGAAAA
Organism: Rhinophrynus dorsalis; assembly: GCA_037306005.1. Lineage (NCBI taxonomy): Eukaryota > Metazoa > Chordata > Amphibia > Anura > Rhinophrynidae > Rhinophrynus > Rhinophrynus dorsalis. Next base: position 296,755,084 of record CM074719.1, read on the forward strand.
TTTTCATTTTTGGGCAAAACACTAAGGTCCGCGGTCAGGAAACCATGAAATCTCCAAAAAACGCTTTGCTTCATAACTCCTTTTTCAGATGTCAGATTTTGACCGTTTCAACAGCCTCATTCTATATTCACCTCGAGAGACGATAAAACGCACTTTTCGGAGATTTTTGAAATGTTCATTTTTTGGCAAAACACTAAGGTCCGCGGTCAGGAAAACATGAATCTCAAAAAAACGCTTTGCTTCATAACTCCTTTTCAGAACTCAGATTTTGGACGTGTCAACCGCCTCATTCTATATTCACCTCGAGAGACGATAAAATGCACTTTTCGGAGATTTTTGAAAATTTTCATTTTTTGGCAAAACACTAAGGTCCGCGGTCAGAAAACCATGAAATCTCGAAAAAACGCTTTGCTTCATAACTCCTTTTTCAGAGTCAGATTTTGGCCGTTTCAACCACCTCATTCTATATTCACCTCGAGAGACGATAAAATGCAGTTTTCTGAGATTTTTCAAAATTTTCATTTTTTGGCAAAACACTAAGGTCCGCGGTCAGTGAAACCATGAAATCTCAAAAAACGCTTTGCTTCATAACTCCTTTTTCAGAAGTCAGATTTTGGCCGTTTCAACCGCCTCATTCTATATTCACCTCGAGAGACGATACAACGCACTTTTCGGAGATTTTTGAAAATTTTCGTTTTTTATCAAAACACTAAGGTCCGCGGTCAGGAAACCATGAAATCTCCAAAAAACGCTTTGCTTCATAACTCCATTTTCAGAAGTCAGATTTTGTCCGTTTCAACCACCTCATTCTATATTCACCTCGAGAGATGATAAAACGCACTTTTCGTAGCTTTTTGAAAATTTTCATTTTTTGGCAAAACACTAAGGTCCGCGGTCAAGAAACCATGAAATCTCAAAAAAACGCTTTGCTTCATAACTCCTTTTTCAGAACTCAGATTTTGTCCGTTTCAACCGCCTCATTCTATATTCACCTCGAGAGACGATAAAACGCACTTTACTGAGATTTTTGAAAATTTTCATTTTTTCGCAAAACACTAAGGTCCGCGGTCAGGAAACCATGAAATCTCCAAAAAAACGCTTTGCTTCATAACTCCTTTTTCAGAAGTCAGATTTTGGTCGTTTCATCCGCCTCATTCTATATTCACCTCGACAGACGATAAAACGCACTTTTCTGAGATTTTGGAAAATTTTTATTTTTTCGCAAAACACTAAGGTCCGCCGTCAGGAAACCATGAAATCTCCAAAAAACGCTTTGCTTCATAACTCCATTTTCAGAAGTCAGATTTTGGCCGTTTCAACCACCTCATTCTATATTCACCTCGAGATATGATAAAACGCACTTTTCGTAGCTTTTTGAAAATTTTCATTTTTTGGCAAAACAGTAAGGTCCGCGGTCAAGAAACCATGAAATCTCAAAAAAACGCTTTGCTTCATAACTCCTTTTTCAGAACTCAGATTTTGTCCGTTTCAACCTCCTCATTCTATATTAACCTCGAGAGACGATAAAACGCACTTTTCTGAGATTTTTGAAAATTTTCATTTTTCGCAAAACACTAAGGTCCGCGGTCAGGAAACCATGAAATCTCAAAAAAACGCTTTGCTTCATAACTCCTTTTTCAGATGTCAGATTTTGGCCGTTTCATCCGCCTCATTCTATATTCACCTCGACAGACGATAAAACGCACTTTTCTGAGATTTTTGAAAATTTAAATTTTTTCGAAAAACACTTAAGTCCGCGGTCAGGAAACCATGAAATCTCCAAAAAACGCTTGCTTCATAACTCCTTTTTCAGATGTCAGATTTTGGCCGTTTCATCCGCCTCATTCTATATTCACCTCAAGAGACAATAAAACGCACTTTTCGGAGATTTTTGAAAATTTTCATTTTTTGGGAAAAAAAACTAAGGTCCGCGGTCAGGAAACCATGAAATCTCCAAAAAACGCTTTGCTTCATAACTCCTTTTTCAGAACTCAGATTTTGGACGTTTCAACCGCCTCATTCTATATTCACCTCGAGAGACGATAAAACGCACTTTTCGGAGATTTTTGAAAATTTTCATTTTTTGGCAAAACACTAAGGTCCGCGGTCAGAAAACCATGAAATCTCGAAAAAACGCTTTGCTTCATAACTCCTTTTTCAGAAGTCAGATTTTGGCCGTTTCAACCGCCTCATTCTATATTCACCTCGAGAGACGATAAAACGCAGTTTTCTGAGATTGTTCAAAATTTTCATTTTTTGGCAAAACACTAAGGTCCGCGGTCAGGAAACCATGAAATCTCAAAAAAACGCTTTGCTTCATAACTCCTTTTTCAGAAGTCAGATTTTGGCCGTTTCATCCGCCTCATTCTATATTCACCTCGACAGACGATAAAACGCACTTTTCTGAGATTTTTAAAAATTTTAATTTTTTCGCAAAACACTAAGGTCCGCGGTCAGGAAACCATGAAATCTCCAAAAAACGCTTTGCTTCATAACTCCATTTTCAGAAGTCAGATTTTGTCCGTTTCAACACCTCATTCTATATTCACCTCGAGAGACGATAAAACGCACTTTTCTGAGATTTTTGAAAATTTTCATTTGTTCGCAAAACACTAAGGTCCGCGGTCAGGAAACCATGAAATCTCCAAAAAACGCTTTGCTTCATAACTCCTTTTTCAGAAGTCAGATTTTGGCCGTTTCATCCGCCTCATTCTATATTCACCTCGACAGACGATAAAACGCACTTTTTTGAGATTTTTGAAAATTTTAATTTTTTCGCAAAACACTAAGGTCCGCGGTCAGGAAACCATGAAATCTCCAAAAAACGCTTTGCTTCATAACTCCTTTTTCAGATGTCAGATATTGGCCGTTTCAACCGCCTCATTCTATATTCACCTCAAGAGACGATGAAACGCACTTTTCGGAGATTTTTGAAAATTTTCATTTTTTGGGCAAAACACTAAGGTCCGCGGTCAGGAAACCATGAAATCTCCAAAAAACGCTTTGCTTCATAACTCCTTTTTCAGATGTCAGATTTTGACCGTTTCAACAGCCTCATTCTATATTCACCTCGAGAGACGATAAAACGCACTTTTCGGAGATTTTTGAAAATGTTCATTTTTTGGCAAACACTAAGGTCCGCGGTCAGAAAACCATGAATCTCGAAAAAACGCTTTGCTTCATAACTCCTTTTTCAGAAGTCAGATTTTGGCCGTTTCAACCACCTCATTCTATATTCACCTCGAGAGACGATAAAATGCAGTTTTCTGAGATTTTTCAAAATTTTCATGTTTTGGCAAAACACTAAGGTCCGCGGTCAGGAAACCATGAAATCTCAAAAAAACGCTTTGCTTCATAACTCCTTTTTCAGAAGTCAGATTTTGGCCGTTTCAACCGCCTCATTCTATATTCACCTCGAGAGACGATACAACGCACTTTTCGGAGATTTTTGAAAATTTTCGTTTTTATCAAAACACTAAGGTCCGCGGTCAGGAAACCATGAAATCTCCAAAAAACGCTTTGCTTCATAACTCCATTTTCAGAAGTCAGATTTTGTCCGTTTCAACCACCTCATTCTATATTCACCTCGAGAGATGATAAAACGCACTTTTTGTAGCTTTTTGAAAATTTTCATTTTTTGGCAAAACACTAAGGTCCGCGGTCAAGAAACCATGAAATCTCAAAAAAACGCTTTGCTTCATAACTCCTTTTTCAGAACTCAGATTTTGTCCGTTTCAACCGCCTCATTCTATATTCACCTCGAGAGACGATAAAACGCACTTTACTGAGATTTTTGAAAATTTTCATTTTTTCGCAAAACACTAAGGTCCGCGGTCAGGAAACCATGAAATCTCCAAAAAACGCTTTGCTTCATAACTCCTTTTTCAGAAGTCAGATTTTGGTCGTTTCATCCGCCTCATTCTATATTCACCTCGACAGACGATAAAACGCACTTTTCTGAGATTTTTGAAAATTTTAATTTTTTCGCAAAACACTAAGGTCCGCCGTCAGGAAACCATGAAATCTCCAAAAAACGCTTTGCTTCATAACTCCATTTTCAGAAGTCAGATTTTGGCCGTTTCAACCACCTCATTCTATATTCACCTCGAGAGATGATAAAACGCACTTTTCGTAGCTTTTGAAATTTTCATTTTTTGGCAAAACACTAAGGTCCGCGGTCAGGAAACATGAAATCTCAAAAAACGCTTTGCTTCATAACTCCTTTTTCAGAACTCAGATTTTGGACGTTTCAACCGCCTCATTCTATATTCACCTCGAGAGACGATAAAATGCACTTTTCGGAGATTTTTGAAAATTTTCATTTTTGGCAAAACACTAAGGTCCGCGGTCAGAAAACCATGAAATCTCGAAAAAACGCTTTGCTTCATAACTCCTTTTTCAGAAGTCAGATTTTGGACGTTTCAACCGCCTCGTTCTATATTCACCTCGAGAGACGATAAAATGCACTTTTCGGAGATTTTGAAATTTTCATTTTTTGGCAAAACACTAAGGTCCGCGGTCAGAAAAACCATGAATTCTCGAAAAAACGCTTTGCTTCATAACTCCTTTTCAGAAGTCAGATTTTGGCCGTTTCAACCGCCTCATTCTATATTCACCTCGAGAGACGATAAAACGCAGTTTTCTGAGATTGTTCAAAATTTTCATTTTTTGGCAAAACACTAAGGTCCGCGGTCAGGAAACCATGAATCTCAAAAAAACGCTTTGCTTCATAACTCCTTTTTCAGAAGTCAGATTTTGGCCGTTTCATCCTCCTCATTCTATATTCACCTCGACAGACGATAAAACGCACTTTTCTGAGATTTTTGAAAATTTTAATTTTTCGCAAAACACTAAGGTCCGCGGTCAGGAAACCATGAAATCTCCAAAAAACGCTTTGCTTCATAACTCCATTTTCAGAAGTCAGATTTTGTCCGTTTCAACCACCTCATTCTATATTCACCTCGAGAGATGATAAAACGCACTTTTCGTAGCTTTTTGAAAATTTTCATTTTTGGCAAAACACTAAGGTCCGCGGTCAGGAAACCATGAAATCTCAAAAAAACGCTTTGCTTCATAACTCCTTTTTCAGAACTCAGATTTTGTCAGTTTCAACCGCCTCATTCTATATTCACCTCGAGAGACGATAAAACGCACTTTTCTGAGATTTTTGAAAATTTCATTTTTTCGCAAAACACTAAGGTCCGCGGTCAGGAAACCATGAAATCTCCAAAAAACGCTTTGCTTCATAACTCCTTTTTCAGAAGTCAGATTTTGGCCGTTTCATCCGCCTCATTCTATATTCACCTCGACAGACGATAAAACGCACTTTTTTGAGATTTTTGAAAATTTTAATTTTTTCGCAAAACACTAAGGTCCGCGGTCAGGAAACCATGAAATCTCCAAAAAACGCTTTGCTTCATAACTCCTTTTTCAGATGTCAGATATTGGCCGTTTCAACCGCCTCATTCTATATTCACCTCAAGAGACGATAAAACGCACTTTTCGGAGATTTTTGAAAATTTTCATTTTTTGGGCAAAACACTAAGGTCCGCGGTCAGGAAACCATGAAATCTCCAAAAAACGCTTTGCTTCATAACTCCTTTTTCAGATGTCAGATTTTGACCGTTTCAACAGCCTCATTCTATATTCACCTCGAGAGACGATAAAACGCACTTTTCGGAGATTTTTGAAAATGTTCATTTTTTGGCAAAACACTAAGGTCCGCGGTCAGGAAAACATGAAATCTCAAAAAAACGCTTTGCTTCATAACTCCTTTTTCAGAACTCAGATTTTGGACGTTTCAACCGCCTCATTCTATATTCACCTCGAGAGACGATAAAATGCACTTTTCGGAGATTTTTGAAAATTTTCATTTTTTGGCAAAACACTAAGGTCCGCGGTCAGAAAACCATGAAATCTCGAAAAAACGCTTTGCTTCATAACTCCTTTTTCAGAAGTCAGATTTTGGCCGTTTCAACCACCTCATTCTATATTCACCTCGAGAGACGATAAAATGCAGTTTTCTGAGATTTTTCAAAATTTTCATTTTTTGGCAAAACACTAAGGTCCGCGGTCAGGAAACCATGAAATCTCAAAAAAACGCTTTGCTTCATAACTCCTTTTTCAGAAGTCAGATTTTGGCCGTTTCAACCGCCTCATTCTATATTCACCTCGAGAGACGACACAACGCACTTTTCGGAGATTTTTGAAAATTTTCGTTTTTTATCAAAACACTAAGGTCCGCGGTCAGGAAACCATGAAATCTCCAAAAAACGCTTTGCTTCATAACTCCATTTTCAGAAGTCAGATTTTGTCCGTTTCAACCACCTCATTCTATATTCACCTCGAGAGATGATAAAACGCACTTTTCGTAGCTTTTTGAAAATTTTCATTTTTTGGCAAAACACTAAGGTCCGCGGTCAAGAAACCATGAAATCTCAAAAAAACGCTTTGCTTCATAACTCCTTTTTCAGAACTCAGATTTTGTCCGTTTCAACCGCCTCATTCTATATTCACCTCGAGAGACGATAAAACGCACTTTACTGAGATTTTTGAAAATTTTCATTTTTTCGCAAAACACTAAGGTCCGCGGTCAGGAAACCATGAAATCTCCAAAAACGCTTTGCTTCATAACTCCTTTTTCAGAAGTCAGATTTTGGTCGTTTCATCCGCCTCATTCTATATTCACCTCGACAGACGATAAAACGCACTTTTCTGAGATTTTGGAAAATTTTTATTTTTTCGCAAAACACTAAGGTCCGCCGTCAGGAAACCATGAAATCTCCAAAAAACGCTTTGCTTCATAACTCCATTTTCAGAAGTCAGATTTTGGCCGTTTCAACCACCTCATTCTATATTCACCTCGAGAGATGATAAAACGCACTTTTCGTAGCTTTTTAATATTTTCATTTTTTGGCAAAACACTAAGGTCCGCGGTCAATGAAACCATGAAATCTCAAAAAAACGCTTTGCTTCATAACTCCTTTTTCAGAACTCAGATTTTGGACGTTTCAACCACCTCATTCTATATTCACCTCGAGAGACGATAAAACGCACTTTTGGGAGATTTTTGAAAATTTTCATTTTTTGGCAAAACACTAGGGTCCGCGGTCAGGAAACCATGAAATCTCAAAAAAACGCTTTGCTTCATAACTCCTTTTTCAGAAGTCAGATTTTGGCCGTTTCAACCGCCTCATTCTATATTCTCCTCGAGAGACGATAAAACGCACTTTTCTGAGATTTTTCAAAATTTTCATTTTTTGGCAAAACACTAAGGTCCGCGGTCAGGAAACCATGAAATCTCCAAAAAACGCTTTGCTTCATAACTCCTTTTTCAGAACTCAGATTTTGGCCGTTTCAACCGCCTCATTCTATATTCACCTCGAGAGACGATACAACGCACTTTTCGGAGATTTTTGAAAATTTTCGTTTTTTATCAAAACACTAAGGTCCGCGGTCAGGAAACCATGAAATCTCCAAAAAACGCTTTGCTTCATAACTCCATTTTCAGAAGTCAGATTTTGTCCGTTTCAACCACCTCATTCTATATTCACCTCGAGAGACGATAAAACGCACTTTTCTGAGATTTTTGAAAATTTTTATTTTTTCGCAAAACACTAAGGTCCGCGGTCAGGAAACCATGAAATCTCCAAAAAACGCTTTGCTTCATAACTCCTTTTTCAGAAGTCAGATTTTGGCCGTTTCATCCGCCTCATTCTATATTCACCTCAAGAGACGATAAAACGCACTTTTCTGAGATTTTTGAAAATTTTCATTTTTTGACAAAACACTAAGGTCCGCGTTCAGATAACCAAGAAATCTCCAAAAAACGCTTTGCTTCATAACTCCATTTTCAGAAGTCAGATTTTGGCCGTTTCAACCGCCTCACTCTATATTCACCTCGAGAGACGATAAAACGCAGTTTTCTGAGATTTTTGAAAATTTTCATTTTTTCGCAAAACACTAAGGTCCGCGGTCAGGAAACCATGAAATCTCAAAAATACGCTTTGCTTCATAACTCCATTTTCAGAAGTCAGATTTTGTCCGTTTCAACCACCTCATTCTATATTCACCTCGAGAGATGATAAAACGCACTTTTCATAGCTTTTTGAAAATTTTCATTTTTTGGCAAAACACTAAGGTCCGCGGTCAGGAAACCATGAAATCTCAAAAAAACGCTTTGCTTCATAACTCCTTTTTCAGAACTCATATCTTGTCCGTTTCAACCACCTCATTCTATATTCACCTCGAGAGACAATAAAACGCACTTTTCTGAGATTTTTGAAAATTTTCATTTTTTCGCAAAACACTAAGGTCCGCGGTCAGGAAACCATGAAATCTCAAAAAAACGCTTTGCTTCATAACTCCTTTTTCAGAACTCAGATTTTGTCCGTTTCAACCGCCTCATTCTATATTCACCTCGAGAGACGATAAAACGCACTTTTCTGAGATTTTTGAAAATTTTCATTTTTTCGCAAAACACTAAAGTCCGCGGTCAGGAAACCATGAAACCTCAAAAAAACGCTTTGCTTCATAACTCCTTTTTCAGAACTCAGATTTTGTCCGTTTCAACCGCCTCATTCTATATTCACCTCGAGAGACGATAAAACGCACTTTTCTGAGATTTTTGAAAATTTTCATTTTTTCGCAAAACACTAAGGTCCGCGGTCAGGAAACCATGAAATCTCCAAAAAACGCTTTGCTTCATAACTCCTTTTTCAGAAGTCAGATTTTGGCCGTTTCATCCGCCTCATTCTATATTCACCTCGACAGACGATAAAACGCACTTTTCTGAGATTTTTGAAAATTTTAATTTTTTCGCAAAACACTAAGGTCCGCGGTCAGGAAACCATGAAATCTCCAAAAAACGCTTTGCTTCATAACTCCTTTTTCAGATGTCAGATTTTGGCCGTTTCAACCGCCTCATTCTATATTCACCTCAAGAGACAATAAAACGCACTTTTCGGAGATTTTTGAAAATTTTCATTTTTTGGGCAAAACACTAAGGTCCGCGGTCAGGAAACCATGAAATCTCCAAAAAACGCTTTGCTTCATAACTCCTTTTTCAGATGTCAGATTTTGACCGTTTCAACAGCCTCATTCTATATTCACCTCGAGAGACGATAAAACGCACTTTTCGGAGATTTTTGAAAATGTTCATTTTTTGGCAAAACACTAAGGTCCGCGGTCAGGAAACCATGAAATCTCAAAAAAACGCTTTGCTTCATAACTCCTTTTTCAGAACTCAGATTTTGGACGTTTCAACCGCCTCATTCTATATTCACCTCGAGAGACGATAAAATGCACTTTTCGGAGATTTTTGAAAATTTTCATTTTTTGGCAAAACACTAAGGTCCGCGGTCAGAAAACCATGAAATCTCAAAAAAACGCTTTGCTTCATAACTCCTTTTTCAGAAGTCAGAATTTGGCCGTTTCAACCGCCTCATTCTATATTCACCTCGAGAGACGATAAAACGCAGTTTTCTGAGATTTTTCAAAATTTTCATGTTTTGGCAAAACACTAAGGTCCGCGGTCAGGAAACCATGAAATCTCAAAAAAACGCTTTGCTTCATAACTCCTTTTTCAGAAGTCAGATTTTGGCCGTTTCAACCGCCTCATTCTATATTCACCTCGAGAGACGATACAACGCACTTTTCGGAGATTTTTGAAAATTTTCGTTTTTTATCAAAACACTAAGGTCCGCGGTCAGGAAACCATGAAATCTCCAAAAAACGCTTTGCTTCATAACTCCATTTTCAGAAGTCAGATTTTGTCCGTTTCAACCACCTCATTCTATATTCACCTCGAGAGATGATAAAACGCACTTTTCGTAGCTTTTTGAAAATTTTCATTTTTTGGCAAAACACTAAGGTCCGCGGTCAGGAAACCATGAAATCTCCAAAAAACTCTTTGCTTCATAACTCCTTTTTCAGATGTCAGATTTTGGCCGTTTCAACCGCCTCATTCTATATTCACCTCAAGAGACGATAAAACGCACTTTTCTGAGATTTTTGAAAATTTTCATTTTTTGACAAAACACTAAGGTCCGCGGTCAGGAAACCATGAAATCTCCAAAAAACGCTTTGCTTCATAACTCCATTTTCAGAAGTCAGATTTTGTCCGTTTCAACCACCTCATTCTATATTCACCTCGAGAGATGATAAAACGCACTTTTCGTAGCTTTTTGAAAATTTTCATTTTTTGGCAAAACACTAAGGTCCGCGGTCAGGAAACCATGAAATCTCCAAAAAACGCTTTGCTTCATAACTCCTTTTTCAGATGTCAGATTTTGACCGTTTCAACAGCCTCATTCTATATTCACCTCGAGAGACGATAAAACGCACTTTTCGGAGATTTTTGAAAATGTTCATTTTTTGGCAAAACACTAAGGTCCGCGGTCAGGAAACTATGAAATCTCAAAAAAACGCTTTGCTTCATAACTCCTTTTTCAGAACTCAGATTTTGGACGTTTCATCCGCCTCATTCTATATTCACCTCGAGAGACGATAAAATGCACTTTTCGGAGATTTTTGAAAATTTTCATTTTTTGGCAAAACACTAAGGTCCGCGGTCAGAAAACCATGAAATCTCGAAAAAACGCTTTGCTTCATAACTCCTTTTTCAGAAGTCAGATTTTGGCCGTTTCAACCGCCTCATTCTATATTCACCTCGAGAGACGATAAAACGCAGTTTTCTGAGATTTTTCAAAATTTTCATTTTTTGGCAAAACACTAAGGTCCGCGGTCAGGAAACCATGAAATCTCAAAAAAACGCTTTGCTTCATAACTCCTTTTTCAGAAGTCAGATTTTGGCCGTTTCAACCGCCTCATTCTATATTCACCTCGAGAGACGATACAACGCACTTTTCGGAGATTTTTGAAAATTTTCGTTTTTCATCAAAACACTAAGGTCCGCGGTCAGGAAACCATGAAATCTCCAAAAAACGCTTTGCTTCATAACTCCATTTTCAGAAGTCAGATTTTGTCCGTTTCAACCACCTCATTCTATATTCACCTCGAGATATGATAAAACGCACTTTTCGTAGCTTTTTGAAAATTTTCATTTTTTGGCAAAACACTAAGGTCCGCGGTCAGGAAACCATGAAATCTCAAAAAACGCTTTGCTTCATAACTCCTTTTTCAGAACTCAGATTTTGGCCGTTTCAAACGCCTCATTCTATATTCACCTCAAGAGACGATAAAACGCACTTTTCTGAGATTTTTGAAAATTTTCATTTTTTGACAAAACACTAAGGTCCGCGGTCAGATAACCATGAAATCTCGAAAAAACGCTTTGCTTCATAACTCCATTTTCAGAAGTCAGATTTTGGCCGTTTCAACCGCCTCATTCTATATTCACCTCGAGAGACGATAAAACGCAGTTTTCTGAGATTTTTGAAAATTTTCATTTTTTCGCAAAACACTAAGGTCCGCGGTCAGGAAACCATGAAATCTCCAAAAAACGCTTTGCTTCATAACTCCATTTTCAGAAGTCAGATTTTGTCCGTTTCAACCACCTCATTCTATATTCACCTCGAGAGATGATAAAACACACTTTTCGTAGCTTTTTGAAAATTTTCATTTTTTGGCAAAACACTAAGGTCCGCGGTCAGGAAACCATGAAATCTCAAAAAAACGCTTTGCTTCATAACTCCTTTTTCAGAACTTAGATTTTGTCCGTTTCAACCGCCTCATTCTATATTCACCTCGAGAGACGATAAAACGCACTTTTCGGAGATTTTTGAAAATTTTCATTTTTTCGCAAAACACTAAGGTCCGCGGTCAGGAAACCATGAAATCTCCAAAAAACTCTTTGCTTCATAACTCCTTTTTCAGAAGTCAGATTTTGGCCGTTTCATCCGCCTCATTCTATATTCACCTCGACAGACGATAAAACGTACTTTTCTGAAATTTTTGAAAATTTTCATTTTTTGGGCAAAACACTAAGGTCCGCGGTCAGGAAACCATGAAATCTCCAAAAAACGCTTTGCTTCATAACTCCTTTTTCAGATGTCAGATTTTGACCATTTCAACAGCCTCATTCTATATTCACCTCGAGAGACGATAAAACGCACTTTTCGGAGATTTTTGAAAATGTTCATTTTTTGGCAAAACACTAAGGTCCGCGGTCAGGAAACCATGAAATCTCAAAAAAACGCTTTGCTTCATAACTCCTTTTTCAGAACTCAGATTTTGGACGTTTCAACCGCCTCATTCTATATTCACCTCGAGAGACGATAAAACGCACTTTTCGGAGATTTTTGAAAATTTTCATTTTTTGGCAAAACACTAAGGTCCGCGGTCAGGAAACCATGAAATCTCAAAAAAACGCTTTGCTTCATAACTCCTTTTTCAGAACTCAGATTTTGTCCGTTTCAACCGCCTCATTCTATATTCACCTCGAGAGACGATAAAACGCACTTTTCTGAGATTTTTGAAAATTTTCATTTTTTCGCAAAACACTAAGGTCCGCGGTCAGGAAACCATGAAATCTCCAAAAAACGCTTTGCTTCATAACTCCATTTTCAGAAGTCAGATTTGGCCGTTTCAACCGCCTCATTCTATATTCACCTCGAGAGACGATAAAACGCACTTTTCTGAGAGTTTTGAAAATTTTCATTTTTTCGCAAAACACTAAGGTCCGCTGTCAGGAAACCATGAAATCTCCAAAAAACGCTTAGCTTCATAACTCCTTTTTCAGAACTCAGATTTTGGACGTTTCAACCGCCTCATTCTATATTCACCTCGAGAGACGATAAAACGCACTTTTCGGAGATTTTTGAAAATTTTCACTTTTTGGCAAAACACTAAGGTCCGCGGTCAGGAAACCATGAGATCTCAAAAAAACGCTTTGCTTCATAACTCCTTTTTCAGAACTCAGATTTTGTCCGTTTCAACCGCCTCATTCTATATTCACCTCGAGAGACGATAAAACGCACTTTTCTGAGATTTTTGAAAATTTTCATTTTTTCGCAAAACACTAAGGTCCGCGGTCAGGAAACCATGAAATCTCCAAAAAACGCTTTGCTTCATAACTCCTTTTTCAGAAGTCAGATTTTGGCCGTTTCATCCGCCTCATTCTATATTCACCTCGACAGACGATAAAACGCACTTTTCTGAGATTTTTGAAAATTTTCATTTTTTCGCAAAACACTAAGGTCCGCGGTCAGGAAACCATGAAATCTCCAAAAAACGCTTTGCTTCATAACTCCTTTTTCAGATGTCAGATTTTGGCCGTTTCAACCGCCTCATTCTATATTCACCTCAAGAGAAAATAAAACGCACTTTTCGGAGATTTTTGAAAATTTTCATTTTTTGGCAAAACACTAAGGTCCGCGGTCAGGAAACCATGAAATCTCAAAAAAACGCTTTGCTTCATAACTCCTTTTTCAGAACTCAGATTTTGGACGTTTCAACCACCTCATTCTATATTCACCTCGAGAGACGATAAAACGCACTTTTGGGAGATTTTTGAAAATTTTCATTTTTGGCAAAACACTAGGGTCCGCGGTCAGGAAACCATGAAATCTCAAAAAAACGCTTTGCTTCATAACTCCTTTTTCAGAAGTCAGATTTTGGCCGTTTCAACCGCCTCATTCTATATTCTCCTCGAGAGACGATAAAACGCACTTTTCTGAGATTTTTCAAAATTTTCATTTTTTGGCAAAACACTAAGGTCCGCGGTCAGGAAACCATGAAATCTCCAAAAAACGCTTTGCTTCATAACTCCTTTTTCAGAACTCAGATTTTGGCCGTTTCAACCGCCTCATTCTATATTCACCTCGAGAGACGATACAACGCACTTTTCGGAGATTTTTGAAAATTTTCGTTTTTTATCAAAACACTAAGGTCCGCGGTCAGGAAACCATGAAATCTCCAAAAAACGCTTTGCTTCATAACTCCATTTTCAGAAGTCAGATTTTGTCCGTTTCAACCACCTCATTCTATATTCACCTCGAGAGACGATAAAACGCACTTTTCTGAGATTTTTGAAAATTTTTATTTTTTCGCAAAACACTAAGGTCCGCGGTCAGGAAACCATGAAATCTCCAAAAAACGCTTTGCTTCATAACTCCTTTTTCAGAAGTCAGATTTTGGCCGTTTCATCCGCCTCATTCTATATTCACCTCAAGAGACGATAAAACGCACTTTTCTGAGATTTTTGAAAATTTTCATTTTTTGACAAAACACTAAGGTCCGCGTTCAGATAACCAAGAAATCTCCAAAAAACGCTTTGCTTCATAACTCCATTTTCAGAAGTCAGATTTTGGCCGTTTCAACCGCCTCACTCTATATTCACCTCGAGAGACGATAAAACGCAGTTTTCTGAGATTTTTGAAAATTTTCATTTTTTCGCAAAACACTAAGGTCCGCGGTCAGGAAACCATGAAATCTCAAAAATACGCTTTGCTTCATAACTCCATTTTCAGAAGTCAGATTTTGTCCGTTTCAACCACCTCATTCTATATTCACCTCGAGAGATGATAAAACGCACTTTTCATAGCTTTTTGAAAATTTTCATTTTTTGGCAAAACACTAAGGTCCGCGGTCAGGAAACCATGAAATCTCAAAAAAACGCTTTGCTTCATAACTCCTTTTTCAGAACTCATATCTTGTCCGTTTCAACCACCTCATTCTATATTCACCTCGAGAGACAATAAAACGCACTTTTCTGAGATTTTTGAAAATTTTCATTTTTTCGCAAAACACTAAGGTCCGCGGTCAGGAAACCATGAAATCTCAAAAAAACGCTTTGCTTCATAACTCCTTTTTCAGAACTCAGATTTTGTCCGTTTCAACCGCCTCATTCTATATTCACCTCGAGAGACGATAAAACGCACTTTTCTGAGATTTTTGAAAATTTTCATTTTTTCGCAAAACACTAAAGTCCGCGGTCAGGAAACCATGAAACCTCAAAAAAACGCTTTGCTTCATAACTCCTTTTTCAGAACTCAGATTTTGTCCGTTTCAACCGCCTCATTCTATATTCACCTCGAGAGACGATAAAACGCACTTTTCTGAGATTTTTGAAAATTTTCATTTTTTCGCAAAACACTAAGGTCCGCGGTCAGGAAACCATGAAATCTCCAAAAAACGCTTTGCTTCATAACTCCTTTTTCAGAAGTCAGATTTTGGCCGTTTCATCCGCCTCATTCTATATTCACCTCGACAGACGATAAAACGCACTTTTCTGAGATTTTTGAAAATTTTAATTTTTTCGCAAAACACTAAGGTCCGCGGTCAGGAAACCATGAAATCTCCAAAAAACGCTTTGCTTCATAACTCCTTTTTCAGATGTCAGATTTTGGCCGTTTCAACCGCCTCATTCTATATTCACCTCAAGAGACAATAAAACGCACTTTTCGGAGATTTTTGAAAATTTTCATTTTTTAGGCAAAACACTAAGGTCCGCGGTCAGGAAACCATGAAATCTCCAAAAAACGCTTTGCTTCATAACTCCTTTTTCAGATGTCAGATTTTGACCGTTTCAACAGCCTCATTCTATATTCACCTCGAGAGACGATAAAACGCACTTTTCGGAGATTTTTGAAAATGTTCATTTTTTGGCAAAACACTAAGGTCCGCGGTCAGGAAACCATGAAATCTCAAAAAAACGCTTTGCTTCATAACTCCTTTTTCAGAACTCAGATTTTGGACGTTTCAACCGCCTCATTCTATATTCACCTCGAGAGACGATAAAATGCACTTTTCGGAGATTTTTGAAAATTTTCATTTTTTGGCAAAACACTAAGGTCCGCGGTCAGAAAACCATGAAATCTCAAAAAAACGCTTTGCTTCATAACTCCTTTTTCAGAAGTCAGAATTTGGCCGTTTCAACCGCCTCATTCTATATTCACCTCGAGAGACGATAAAACGCAGTTTTCTGAGATTTTTCAAAATTTTCATGTTTTGGCAAAACACTAAGGTCCGCGGTCAGGAAACCATGAAATCTCAAAAAAACGCTTTGCTTCATAACTCCTTTTTCAGAAGTCAGATTTTGGCCGTTTCAACCGCCTCATTCTATATTCACCTCGAGAGACGATACAACGCACTTTTCGGAGATTTTTGAAAATTTTCGTTTTTTATCAAAACACTAAGGTCCGCGGTCAGGAAACCATGAAATCTCCAAAAAACGCTTTGCTTCATAACTCCATTTTCAGAAGTCAGATTTTGTCCGTTTCAACCACCTCATTCTATATTCACCTCGAGAGATGATAAAACGCACTTTTCGTAGCTTTTTGAAAATTTTCATTTTTTGGCAAAACACTAAGGTCCGCGGTCAGGAAACCATGAAATCTCAAAAAAACGCTTTGCTTCATAACTCCTTTTTCAGAACTCAGATTTTGTCCGTTTCAACCGCCTCATTCTATATTCAGCTCGAGAGACGATAAAACGCACTTTACTGAGATTTTTGAAAATTTTCATTTTTTCGCAAAACACTAAGGTCCGCGGTCAGGAAACCATGAAATCTCCAAAAAACGCTTTGCTTCATAACTCCTTTTTCAGAAGTCAGATTTTGGCCGTTTCATCCGCCTCATTCTATATTCACCTCGACAGACGATAAAACGCACTTTTCTGAGATTTTTGAAAATTTTAATTTTTTGGCAAAACACTAAGGTCCACGGTCAGGAAACCATTAAATCTCCAAAAAACGCTTTGCTTTATAACTCCTTTTTCAGATGTCAGATTTTGGCCGTTTCAACCGCCTCATTCTATATTCACCTCAAGAGACGATAAAACGCACTTTTCTGAGATTTTTGAAAATTTTCATTTTTTGACAAAACACTAAGGTCCGCGGTCAGATAACCATGAAATCTCGAAAAAACGCTTTGCTTCATAACTCCATTTTCAGAAGTCAGATTTTGGCCGTTTCAACCGCCTCATTCTATATTCACCTCGAGAGACGATAAAACGCAGTTTTCTGAGATTTTTGAAAATTTTCATTTTTTCGCAAAACACTAAGGTCCGCGGTCAGGAAACCATGAAATCTCCAAAAAACGCTTTGCTTCATAACTCCATTTTCAGAAGTCAGATTTTGTCCGTTTCAACCACCTCATTCTATATTCACCTCGAGAGATGAAAAAACACACTTTTCGTAGCTTTTTGAAAGTTTTCATTTTTTGGCAAAACACTAAGGTCCGCGGTCAGGAAACCATGAAATCTCAAAAAAACTCTTAGCTTCATAACTCCTTTTTCAGAACTCAGATTTTGTCCATTTCAACCGCCTCATTCTATATTCACCTCGAGAGACGATAAAACGCACTTTTCGGAGATTTTTGAAAATTTTCATTTTTTCGCAAAACACTAAGGTCCGCGGTCAGGAAACCATGAAATCTCAAAAAAACGCTTTGCTTCATAACTCCTTTTTCAGAAGTCAGATTTTGGCCGTTTCATCCGCTTTATTCTATATTCACCTCGACAGACGATAAAACGCACTTTTCTGAGATTTTTGAAAATTTTAATTTTTTCGCAAAACACTAAGGTCCGCGGTCAGGAAACCATGAAATCTCCAAAAAACGCTTTGCTTCATAACTCCTTTTTCAGATGTCAGATTTTGACCGTTTCAACAGCCTCATTCTATATTCACCTCGAGAGACGATAAAACGCACTTTTCTGAGATTTTTGAAAATTTTCATTTTTTCGCAAAACACTAAGGTCCGCGGTCAGGAAACCATGAAATCTCCAAAAAACGCTTTGCTTCATAACTCCTTTTTCAGCTGTCAGATTTTGGCCGTTTCAACCGCCTCATTCTATATTCACCTCAAGAGACGATAAAACGCACTTTTCTGAGATTTTTGAAAATTTTCATTTTTTGACAAAACACTAAGGTCCGCGGTCAGATAACCATGAAATCTCCAAAAAACGCTTTGCTTCATAACTCCATTTTCAGAAGTCAGATTTTGGCCGTTTCAACCGCCTCATTCTATATTCACCTCGAGAGACGATAAAACGCAGTTTTCTGAGATTTTTGAAAAAGTTCATTTTTTCGCAAAACACTGAGGTCCGCTGTCAGGAAACCATGAAATCTCCAAAAAACGCTTTGCTTCATAACTCCTTTTTCAGAAGTCAGATTTTGGCCGTTTCAACCGCCTCATTCTATATTCACCTCGAGAGAAGATAAAACGCAGTTTTCTGAGATTTTTGAAAATTTTCATTTTTTGGCAAAACACTAAGGTCCGCGGTCAGGAAACCATGAAATCTCCAGAAAACGCTTTGCTTCATAACTCCTTTTTCAGAAGTCAGATTTTGACCGTTTCAACCGCCTCATTCTATATTCACCTCAAGAGACAATAAAACGCACTTTTCGGAGATTTTTGAAAATTTTCATTTTTTGGGCAAAACACTAAGGTCCGCGGTCAGGAAACCATGAAATCTCCAAAAAACGCTTTGCTTCATAACTCCTTTTTCAGATGTCAGATTTTGACCGTTTCAACAGCCTCATTCTATATTCACCTCGAGAGACGATAAAACGCACTTTTCGGAGATTTTTGAAAATGTTCATTTTTTGGCAAAACACTATGGTCCGCGGTCAGGAAACCATGAAATCTCAAAAAAACGCTTTGCTTCATAACTCCTTTTTCAGAACTCAGATTTTGGACGTTTCAACCGCCTCATTCTATATTCACCTCGAGAGACGATAAAACGCACTTTTCGGAGATTTTTGAAAATTTTCATTTTTTGGCAAAACACTAAGGTCCGCGGTCAGGAAACCATGAAATCTCAAAAAAACGCTTTGCTTCATAACTCCTTTTTCAGAACTCAGATTTTGTCCGTTTCAACCGCCTCATTCTATATTCACCTTGAGAGACCATAAAACGCACTTTTCTGAGATTTTTGAAAATTTTCGTTTTTTATCAAAAAACTAAGGTCCGCGGTCAGGAAACCATGAAATCTCCAAAAAACGCTTTGCTTCATAACTCCTTTTTCAGAACTCAGATTTTGGCCGTTTCAACCGCCTCATTCTATATTCACCTCGAGAGACGATAAAACGCACTTTTCTGAGATTTTTGAAAATTTTCATTTTTTCGCAAAACACTAAGGTCCGCGGTCAGGAAACCATGAAATCTCAAAAAAACGCTTTGCTTCATAACTCCTTTTTCAGAACTCAGATTTTGGCCGTTTCAACCGCCTCATTCTATATTCACCTCGAGAGACGATAAAACGCACTTTTCTGAGATTTTTGAAAATTTTCATTTTTTTGCAAAACACTAAGGTCCGCGGTCAGGAAACCATGAAATCTCCAAAAAACGCTTTGCTTCATAACTCCTTTTTCAGAACTCAGATTTTGGGCGTTTCAACCGCCTCTTTCTATATTCACCTCGAGATACGATAAAACGCACTTTTCGGAGATTTTTGAAAATTTTCATTTTTTGGCAAAACACTAAGGACCGCGGTCAGGAAACCATGAAATCTCCAAAAAACGCTTTGCTTCATAACTCCTTTTTCAGAAGTCAGATTTTGGCCGTTTCAACCGCCTCATTCTATATTCACCTCAAGAGACGATAAAACGAAGTTTTCGGAGATTTTTGAAAATTTTCATTTTTTGGCAAAACACTAAGGTCCGCGGTCAGGAAACCATGAAATCTCCAAAAAACGCTTTGCTTCATAACTCCTTTTTCAGAAGTCACATTTTGGCCGTTTCAACCGCCTCATTCTATATTCACCTCAAGAGACAATAAAACGCACTTTTCGGAGATTTTTGAAAATTTTCATTTTTTGGGCAAAACACTAAGGTCCGCGGTCAGGAAACCATGAAATCTCCAAAAAACGCTTTGCTTCATAACTCCTTTTTCAGATGTCAGATTTTGACCGTTTCAACAGCCTCATTCTATATTCACCTCGAGAGACGATAAAACGCACTTTTCGGAGATTTTTGAAAATGTTCATTTTTTGGCAAAACACTATGGTCCGCGGTCAGGAAACCATGAAATCTCAAAAAAACGCTTTGCTTCATAACTCCTTTTTCAGAACTCAGATTTTGGACGTTTCAACCGCCTCATTCTATATTCACCTCGAGAGACGATAAAACGCACTTTTCGGAGATTTTTGAAAATTTTCATTTTTTGGCAAAACACTAAGGTCCGCGGTCAGGAAACCATGAAATCTCAAAAAAACGCTTTGCTTCATAACTCCTTTTTCAGAACTCAGATTTTGTCCGTTTCAACCGCCTCATTCTATATTCACCTTGAGAGACCATAAAACGCACTTTTCTGAGATTTTTGAAAATTTTCGTTTTTTATCAAAAAACTAAGGTCCGCGGTCAGGAAACCATGAAATCTCCAAAAAACGCTTTGCTTCATAACTCCTTTTTCAGAACTCAGATTTTGGCCGTTTCAACCGCCTCATTCTATATTCACCTCGAGAGACGATAAAACGCACTTTTCTGAGATTTTTGAAAATTTTCATTTTTTCGCAAAACACTAAGGTCCGCGGTCAGGAAACCATGAAATCTCAAAAAAACGCTTTGCTTCATAACTCCTTTTTCAGAACTCAGATTTTGGCCGTTTCAACCGCCTCATTCTATATTCACCTCGAGAGACGATAAAACGCACTTTTCTGAGATTTTTGAAAATTTTCATTTTTTTGCAAAACACTAAGGTCCGCGGTCAGGAAACCATGAAATCTCCAAAAAACGCTTTGCTTCATAACTCCTTTTTCAGAACTCAGATTTTGGGCGTTTCAACCGCCTCTTTCTATATTCACCTCGAGATACGATAAAACGCACTTTTCGGAGATTTTTGAAAATTTTCATTTTTTGGCAAAACACTAAGGACCGCGGTCAGGAAACCATGAAATCTCCAAAAAACGCTTTGCTTCATAACTCCTTTTTCAGAAGTCAGATTTTGGCCGTTTCAACCGCCTCATTCTATATTCACCTCAAGAGACGATAAAACGAAGTTTTCGGAGATTTTTGAAAATTTTCATTTTTTGGCAAAACACTAAGGTCCGCGGTCAGGAAACCATGAAATCTCCAAAAAACGCTTTGCTTCATAACTCCTTTTTCAGAAGTCACATTTTGGCCGTTTCAACCGCCTCATTCTATATTCACCTCAAGAGATGATAAAACGCACTTTTCGGAGATTTTTGAAAATTTTCATTTTTTGGCAAAACACTAAGGTCCGCGGTCAGGAAACCATGAAATCTCCAAAAAACGCTTTGCTTCATAACTCCTTTTTCAGAAGTCAGATTTTGGCCATTTCAGCCGCCTCATTCTATATTCACCTCGAGAGACAATAAAACGCACTTTTCGGAGATTTTTGAAAATTTTCAATTTTTCGCAAAACACTAAGGTCCGCGGTCAGGAAACCATGAAATCTCCAAAAAACGCTTTGCTTCATAACTCCTTTTTAAGAACTCAGATTTTGGCCGTTTCAACCGTCTCATTCTATATTCACCTCGAGAGACGAAAAAACGCACTTTTCTGAGATTTTTGAAAATTTTCATTTTTTGGCAAAACACTAAGGTCCGCGGTCAGGAAACCATGAAATCTCCAAAAAACGCTGTGTTTCATAACTCCTTTTTCAGAAGTCATATTTTGGCCGTTTCAACTGCCTCATTCTATATTCACCTCGAGAGACGATAAAACGCACTTTTTGGAGATTTTTAAAAATTTTCATTTTTTCGCAAAACACTAAGGTCCGCGGTCAGGAAACCATGAAATCTCCAAGAAACGATTTGCTTCATAACTCCTTTTTAGAAGTCAGAATTTGGCCTTTTCAACTGCCTCATTCTATATTCACCTCGAGAGACAATAAAACTCACTTTTTGGAGATTTTTAAAAATTTTCATTTTTTCGCAAGACACTAAGGTCCGCGGTCAGGAAGCTATAAAATCTCCAAAAAACGCTTTGCTTCATAATTCCTTTTTCAAAAGTCAGATTTTGTCTGTTTCAACTGCCTCATTCTATATTCACCTCGAGAGACGATAAAACGCACTTTTCGGAGATTTTTGAAAATATTCATTTTTTCGCAAAACAGTAAGGTCCGCGGTCAGGAAGCCATGAAATCTGAAAAAAACGCTTTGCTTCATAACTCTTTTTTCAGAAGTCAGATTTTGTCCGTTACAACTGCCTCATTCTATATTCTGTTAGAGAGACAATAAAACGCACTTTTTGGAGATTTTTGAAAATTTTCATTTTTTTTCAAAACACTAAGGTCCGCGTTCAGGAAACCATGAAATCTCCAAAAAACGTTTGGCTTCATAACTACTTTTTTAAAAGTCAGATTTAGGATTTCTCAACTGACTCATTCTATATACAGCACGAGAGACAATAAAACGCACTTTTTGGAGAGTTTTGAAAATTTTCATTTTTTCTCAAAACACTAAGGTCCACGGTCAGGAAACCATGAAATCTCCAAAAAACGCTTTGCTTCATAACTCCTTTTTTTAAAAGTCAGATTTAGGATTTCTCAACTGACTCATTCTATATTCTCCTCTAGAGAGAATAAAACGCACTTTGGAGATTTTTGAAAATTTTCATTTTTTTTCAAAACACTAAGGTCCGCATTCAGGAAACCATGAAATCTCCAAAAAACGCTTAGCTTCATAACTCCTTTTTCAGAAGTCAGATTTTGGCAGTTTCAACTGCCTCATTCTATATTCACCTCGAGAGATAATAAAACGCACTTTTTGGAGATTTTTGAAAATTTTCATCTTTTCTCAAAACACTAAGGTCCGTGTTCAGGAAACTATGAAGTCTCCAAAAAACGCTTGGCTTCATAACTCCTTTTTTAAAAGTCAGATTAAGGATTTCTCAACTGCGTCATTCTATATTCACCACGAGAGACAATAAAACGCACTTTTTGGAGATTTTTGAAAATTTTTATTTTTTCTCAAAACACTAAGGTCCGCGGTCAGGAAACCATGAAATCGCCAAAAATCGCTTTTCTTCATAAAATTTTTTTTAAAAGTCAGATTTAGCATTTTTCAACTGCCTCATTCTATATTCTCCTCGAGAGACAATAAATCGCACTGTTTGGAGATTTTGAAAATTTTCATTTTTTCTCAAAACACTAAGGTCCGCGGTCAGGAAACGATGAAATCTACAAAAATCGCTTTGCTTTATAACTCCTTTTTTAAAAGTCAGATTTAGGATTTCTCAGCTGCGTCATTCTATATTCACCACGAGAGACAATAAAACGCACTTTTTGGAAATTTTTGAAAATTTTTATTTTTTCTCAAAACACTAAGGTCCGCATTCAGGAAACCATGAAATCTCCAAAAAAACGCTTGGCTTCATAACTCCTTTTTTAAAAGTCAGATTTAGGAGTTCTCAACTGACTCATTCTATATTCACCTCGTGAGACAATAAAACGCACTTTTTGGAGATTTTTGAAAATTTTCATTTTTTCTCAAAACACTAAGGTCCGCGGTCAGGAAACCATGAAATCTCCAAAAATCGCTTTGCTTCATTAAAAATTTTTTAAAAGTCAGATTTAGCATTTTTCAACTCCCTCATTCTATATTCTCCTCGAGAGACAATAAAATGCACTTTTTGGAGATTTTTGAAAATTTTCCTTTTTTCTTAAAACACTAAGGTCCGTGGTCAGGAAACCATGAAATCTCTAAAAAAAAGGTTTGTTTCATAACTCCTTTTTTAAAAGTCAGATTTAGGATTTCTCAACTGCCTCATTCTATAGTCACCTCGAGAGAAAATAAAACGCACTTTTTGGAGATTTTTGACAATTTATATTTTTTCTTATAACACTAAGGTCCGCGGTGAGGAAACCATGAAATCTCCAAAAAACGCTTGGCTTCATAAAAAAATTTTTAAAAGTCAGATTTAGCATTTTTCAACTGCCTCATTCTATATTCTCCTCGAGAGACTATAAAACGCACTTTTTGGAGATTTTTGAAAATTTTCTTTTTTTCTCAAAACACTAAGGTCCGTGGTCAGGAAACCATGAAATCTCTAAAAAAAAGCTTTGTTTCATAACTCCTTTTTTAAAAATCAGATTTAGGATTTCTCAACTGCCTCATTCTATATTCACCTCGAGAGAAAATAAAACGCACTTTTTGGAGATTTTTGAAAATTTTCATTTTTTCTCAAAACACTAAGGTCCGCATTCAGGAAACCATGAAATCTCCAAAAAACGCTTGGCTTCATAAAAGTTTTTTTTTAAAAATCAGATTTAGCATTTTTCAACTGCCTCATTCTATATTCTCCTCGAGAGACAATAAAACGCACTTTTTGTAGATTTTTGAAAATTTTCATTTTTTCTCAAAACACTAAGGTCCGCGGTCAGGAAACCATGAAATCTCCAAAAAACGCTTGGCTTCATAAAAAATTTTTTACAAGTCAGATTTAGCATTTTTCAACTCCCTCATTCTATATTCTCCTCGAGTGACAATAAAACGCACTTTTTGGAGATTTTTGAAAATTTTCATCTTTTCTCAAAACACTAAGGTCCGCGGTCAGGAAACCATGAAATCTGCAAAAATCGCTTTGCTTCATAAAAAATTTTTTAAAAGTCAGATTTAGGATTTCTCAACTGCCTCATTCTATATTCACCACGAGAGAGAATAAAACGCACTGTTTGGAGATTTTGAAAATTTTCATTTTTTCTCAAGACACTAAGGTCCGCGGTCAGGAAACCATGAAATCTCCAAAAATCGCTTTGCTTTATAAAAATTTTTTTAAAAGTCAGATTTAGCATTTTTCAACTCCCTCATTTTATATTCACCACGAGAGACAATAAAACACACTTTTTAGAGACTTTGAAAATTTTCATTTTTTCTCAAAACATTAAGTTCCGCGGTCAGGAAACCATGAAATCTCCAAAAAACACTTTGCTTAATATCTCCTTTTTTAAAAGTCAGATTTAGGATTTCTCAACTGCCTCATTCTATATTCACCACAAGAGACAATAAAACGCACTTTTTGGAAATTTTTGAAAATTTTTATTTTTTCTCAAAACACTAAGGTCCACATTCAGGAAACCATGAAATCTCCAAAAAACGCTTGGCTTCATAAAAATTTTTTAAAAAATCAGATTTAGCATTTTTCAACTGCCTCATTCTATATTCTCCTCGAGAGACAATAAAACGCACTTTTTGGAGATTTTTGAAAATTTTAATTTTTTCTCAAAACACTAAGGACCGCAGTCAGGAAACCATGAAATCTCCAAAAAACGCTTGGCTTCATAACTCCTTTTTTAAAAGTTAGGTGTAGGATTTCTCAACTGCCTCATTCTATATTCACCACGAGAGACAATAAAACGCACTTTTTGGAGATTTTTGAAAATTTTCATTTTTTCTCAAAACACTAAGATCCGAGGTCAGGAAACCATGAAATTTCCAAAAAAAGCTTTGCTTCAAAACATTTTATTTAAAAGTCAGATTTAGCATTTTTCAACTCCCTCATTCTATTTTCTCCTCGAGAGACAATAAAACGCACTTTTTGGAGATTTTTGAAAATTTCCATTTTTTTCTCAAAACACTAAGATCCGAGGTCAGGAAGCCATGAAATCTCTAAAAAAAGCTTTGCTTCATAACTCCTTTTTTAAAAGTCAGATTTAGGATTTCTCAACTGCCTCATTCTATATTCACCTCGAGAGACAATAAAACGCACTTTTTGGAGATTTTGAAAATTTTCATTTTTTCTCAAAAAACTAAGGTCCGCGGTCAGGAAAATATAAAATCTCCAAAAATCGCTTTGCTTCATAAAATTTTTTTTAAAAGTCAGATTTAGGATTTCTCAACTGCCTCATTCTATATTCACCACGAGAGACAATAAAATGCACTTTTTGGAGATTTTTGAAAATTTTCATTTTTTCTCAAAACACAAAGGTCCGCTGTCAGTAAACCATGAAATCTCCAAAAATCGCTTTGCTGCATAAATTTTTTTTTAAAAGTCAGATTTAGCATTTTTCAACTGCCTCAGTCTATATTCTCCTCGAGAAACAATAAAACACACTTTTTGGAGATTTTTGAAAATTTTCATTTTTTCTCAAAACACTAAGGTCCACGGTCAGGAAATCATGAAACCTCCAAAAATCGCATTGCTTCATAAAAAAAATTTTAAAAGTCAGATTTTTCAACTGCCTCATTCTATATTTACCTCGAGTGACAATAAAATGCAGTTTTTGGAGATTTTTGAAAATTTTCATTTTTTTATCAAAACACTAAGGTCCACGGTCAGGATACCATGAAATCTCCAAAAAACGCTTTGCTTCATAAAATTTTTTTTAAAAGTCAGATTTAGGATTTTTCAACTGATTTATTGTATATTCACCTCGAGAGACAATAAAACACACTTTTTGGAGATTTTTGAAAATTTTAATTTTTTTCTCAAAACACTAAGGTCTGCGGTCAGGAAACCATGAAATCTCCAAAAATCGCTTTGCTTCATAAAAATTTTTTTGTCAAATTTAGGAGTTTTCAACTGCCTCATTCAATATTCACCTCGAGAGACAATAAAACACACTTTTCGGAGATTTTTGAAAATTTTAAATTTTTTCTCAAAACACTAAGGTCCACGGTCAGTAAACCATGAAATCTCCAAAAAACGCTTTGCTTCATAACTCCTTTTTTAAAAGTCAGATTTTGGATTTCTCAACTGACTCATTCTATATTCATCTCGAGAGACAATAAAATGCACTTTTTGGAGGTTTTTGAAAATTTAAATTTTTTCTCAAAAACACTAAGGTCTGCGGTCAGGAAACTATGAAATCTCCAAAAAACGTTTTGTTTTCAACTGCCTCATTCTATAGTCACTACGAGAGACACTAAAACGCACTTTTTGGAGATTTTTGAAAATTTTTATTTTTTTCTCAAAACATTAAGTTCCGCGGTCAGGAAACCATGAAATCTCCAAAAAACACTTTGCTTAATATCCCTTTTTTTCAAAAGTCAGATTTAGGATTTCTCAACTGCCTCATTCTATATTCACCACGAGAGACAATAAAACGCACTTTTTGGAAATTTTTGAAAATTTTTATTTTTTCTCAAAACACTAAGGTCCACATTCAGGAAACCATGAAATCTCCAAAAAACGCTTGGCTTCATAAAAAATTTTTAAAAAATCAGATTTAGCATTTTTCAACTGCCTCATTCTATATTCTCCTCGAGAGACAATAAAACGCACTTTTTGGAGATTTTTGAAAATTTTCATTTTTTCTCAAAACACTAAGGACCGCAGTCAGGAAACCATGAAATCTCCAAAAAATGCTTTGCTTCATAACTCTTTTTTTAAAAGTCAGATTTAGGAGTTTTCAACTACCTCATTCTATATTCACCTCGAGAGACAATAAAACGCACTTTTGGGAGATTTTTGAAAATTTTCATTTTTTTCTCAAAACACTAAGGTCCGCGGTCAGGAAACCATGAAATCTCCAAAAAAACTCTGCTTCATAACTCCTTTTTTAAAAGTCAGATTTAGGATTTCTCAACTGACTCATTCTATATTCATCTCTAGAGACAATAAAACTCACTTTTTGGAGATTTTTGAAAATTTTCATTTTTTCTCAAAACACTAAGGTCCGCGGTCAGGAAACCATGAAATCTCCAAAAATCGCTTTGCTTCATAAAAAATTATTAAAAATCAGATTTAGCATTTTTCAACTGCCTCATTCTATATTCTCCTCGAGAGAAAATAAAATGCACTTTTTGGAGATTTTTGAAAATTTTCATTTTTTCTCAAAACACTAAGGTCCGCGGTCAGGAAACCATGAAATCTCCAAAAATCCCTTTGCTTCATAACTTTTTTTTTGTAATAAAGTTTTTATTAGAGGAGAATTTTGTGTAAAATTACAAGGGACAAAAATACTAAGGTTCCACAACAATGTACGACATTGCAGCAAAACATATCTTACATAATAAAGTAATTTAGATTATACATCACTTAAAGTAATATAGAAAAGTTGAACAAAAGTAGGTATGATATACACTGCAACATCTCATCTGGGTATGGCCACACACATACAAGTGCACCTATAAATGAAGTAGCCAAAGAAAAGATAACTATAGGCTGAAAGTTCGTAAACGATAGAAAAAAGGGAACATGGAGAAAGATGAAGAGAGAAAAGAGAGAGAAAAGGAGAGAAGACAGAGGAAGGGGCAGGGAGACGGGGCGGACAGGACTGGACGCTGCCGTGGGTCACGGCAAAGTATTATGAACCTCCCAGGATGACCAAATCAAATCAAGTAAGTAACTTAGAGACAGAGAGGTAAAAAAATTGTTCCTTTCTTAAGTTAAGTGTGATCAATTGGCATAAATCCTGTAAAGATGGAAGCAGAACTGTCTTCCATCGTCTAACCAAAAGACACTTTGCCGCTATCAATATGTGGTAAATCAGTATCTTCAAATGAGTGGGAACAGTAGTTAGAAAGATGTGAAAGAGAGCTATATGACGGGATTGCGGCAAATTAATGCAGGCAACCCTCTCTATGAGGCTAAAAACTCGAGTTCAATATGACTGAAGGGCTGGACAAGACCACCAGATATGCTCCAAAGTTCCAACACCCGAACAGTTCCTCCAACATAAATTAGACACCGAGGGGTACATGTGTGCCAGACGTGAGGGCACCAAATACCATTTATATAAAATCTTTTTAGCCAATTCAACATGGTTTGAACAGTGTGAAAGGTTCGATATATTAGAAAAGGCCGTTTTCCAATTCGAAACCGGAATCTGCAGACCCAGTTCCCCTCCCAAGCTAGCATAAATGGGAACTTATTCGGTAAATCATTAGTGAGTAGAGCATTATAACAGCGAGATAATGTCCCGGTAGCCAGCAGTGGACATTCACAGGCTTTAATAACAACATGCGGAGAAGAAGATAGGGAACAGAGAGTTGGGTGTCGAAAATAGCACATGTTGTACCTGCAAATACTTATAAAAATCCTTATTCGAAAGTCCAAAGTGTTGCCTTAAGTCCTGGAACGTTCTGAAAACACCCCCAGACCACAACTGACGGAAAGAACCGAGGCCTGCTTGAGACCAAGATGCCAAATCAAAATCGGGAATCAAGAGCTCTAATGCTCTCAAGGGGGTAGCTAAGGACAACCTAGCCAACCCTGGAATTCTCAGCGCATAATCCCTCCAGATTTTAAAAGAAATACACGTACTCAGCAGCAAACCAGACATAGAGGGTCCACATGAAGAAGGGAGCCATAAAAATTCACACACCCTGCGAGGATGGACCTGGATATCCTCCATATACACACATCCCACCGTACCGGGGGGAGCATGATACAGGATATTTTGAGCCATGCGGGCAGCTTTGTAATAGTGAAAGAGGGAAGGAATCCCCAAACCACCTAGGCGAGGGGGCAGAAGAAGCCATTTATTAGATACTCTAGATATCCAGGACCCATGGATATACCTGTAAATATCAGTTTGGGCTTCCTGCAAAAAAGGGAGAGGAATTGAAATAGGCAATGTGCAGAACAGGTACAATATTTTTGGCAAGACAGTCATCTTAACGGATGCTATGCGTCCTACCCAAGATAACATCAATGTTGACCACCATTCAAGATCTTGCTTCACAGAAGCCCATAGTTTACGGAAGTTTTCCGAGAACAAGGTATCAGGGGACCGTGTAACCCGGATTCCCAGGTAGGAGATATTGTCTTTCCGCCACTCAAACAGATACTGCATTTGTAGATCAGCAAGAGTCTCTTTGTCGATATGTAAAGGGAGAGCCTGTGTTTTGGCCCGATTGATTTTGTGGTATGATACACCACCGTAAAGACGCAAAATCTCCATAAGGTGGGGCAAGGAGTCTACAGGGTCAGTCACTGCTATCAAAATATCATCAGCAAAGAGTCCCAGTTTTATTTCCATAGATCCCGAAATTGAGTAACCATGAATTTGCTCAGTATTCCGAATCAACTCACCGAGGGGCTTAAGAGCCAGAACATAAAGAAATGGGGATAGGGGACATTCCTGTCTCGAGCCGTTGGTTATGTCAAAAGGTTTCGACATAAAACCAGCATATGAAACCCTAGCTATCGGATTCGAATTCAATGCCAAAATAGATTGAATAAACATAGGAGGGAAATTACATTTCTCCAATACTGAACCGAGATATCCCCAATGTAACCGGTCAAAAGCTTTCTCAGCGTCAAGGGCCAATAGTAGACAGGGGGTTTTTGTAGATTGAGTTGAGTGTACCAGATTAACTATTTTCCGGGTATTATCTGAAGCTTGTCTACCACGCACAAAGCCAACTTGATCATTGTGAAGTAAAGCAGGTAGTAAATCCCGAAGTCTATTCGCCAGTATCTTAGCATATAATTTTAAATCTGTATTCAAAAGAGAAATCGGCCTAAAATGTGAACAGTGGGTAGGGGGCTTACCCGGTTTGGGAAGGATAGTGATAGTCGCAGAAAGCATAGATGAAGGAAAGCTTCCCCCTCGCTGCATGATGAGAACACCCGAACCAAATGAGGGGAAAGCACATGTTCAAAGGTTTTGTAATATAGATTCGAAAAACCATCCGGACCGGGAGCTTTCCCCAGCGGCAAAGCTTTAATAACAGATCGGATTTCATCCAAAGAGAAAGAGGCTCAAAGAAGATCCTGCTGAGAGGGGGTCAGATGGGGCAACTTAACCCGGTCTAGAAAAGCATCTATATCCCGTCGCGATGGTTGAGGTGTAGAGACATCTAAGTTAAGATTATATAGATCCTTATAATAGTGTGCGAAAATCTCCGGAATGTGTGCCGGGTTCATGATTTTCTCACCCGAGGTCGAAAAGACGAAGGGAATAGCTCGTTTAGCCTCTTGTTTCTTAAGACGCCTAGTTAACAATGCAGCTGCCTTGTTACCAGCCGAGTAGTACCTTTGCTTCAACTTCTCTAGCATAAGTTTAGTGTGGAATAATTGTAAATCAGAGATCTCTTGCTTAATAGAAGCTATCTGTTTACCCCGTTGTCTCTAGAAGCAATGCTTATTAACCCTTTCAAGATTAGCGAGTTCCAATGTCAGTTGAGATAATCTCTGCTCTCTTTGCCTCTTCTCTCTCGCAGTGTGGGCAATAAACCGACCCCTCAAAACTGCCTTATGTGCTTCCCATAAAGTCACAGGTGAAGTTCCCGGCAAATCATTGAAATCAAAATAGTCCTTCAAGTAGCTCTCCATCAGTAGTTTAGTAGACGGCTGAGAGAGTAAATGGTCATTTAGTCTCCACAGGCCCGAGCCCCTTGAATCAAAAGAATCTGAAACTTCCAAAAATAACGGAGCGTGGTCCGACCATTGGATTAAACCAATGTCGCAACGCAATACTGTCTGCAAGAGGGCCGAGTCGACAAAAATAATCACATCTGGAGTATGACGAATGGACATGCGAATAAAAAGAGTAATCCCTCTCAGTGGTATGAAGAACCCTCCAAGCATCATATAACCTCAATTCTTTCACAGTCTGCTGCAGAAGAGAGCCCTGAGCAGATAAAGTCCACAGATACATCCCAGATGGACGAGACGAGGTATCTATAGAAGGGTCAGCCACTACATTAAAGTCACCACACACAATCAATGAGCCTCTCACCACTGAACCAAATTTGTACAGTACATTTTTCAAGAATTGAGCCGAATTGTAATTCGGAGCATAAATATTAAGTAGGGTATAATCTACATTATTAAATCGACAAGAAAAGCAGAAGGAATCAACCATTT
This sequence comes from Rhinophrynus dorsalis, assembly GCA_037306005.1. NCBI lineage: Eukaryota > Metazoa > Chordata > Amphibia > Anura > Rhinophrynidae > Rhinophrynus > Rhinophrynus dorsalis. Next base: position 296,786,702 of record CM074719.1, read on the forward strand.
GGCTCAGTCTTGACAGAGTGAATTTGTATCGCTAGAGAAGAATGGAACCAAATGGATACTCCTGCCCTTTTGGTGGTTGCTGTGGAATGATAAGCAGAAGGGAACTGCTTAGTGAGAACAGAAGGAACCTTGCTGGCAGCAAATTGGGTTTCCTGAATGCATAAAATCTGTGAATTAGTTTTAAGGGCCTCTTGGAACAATAAGCATCTCTTATGCGGGGTGTTGAGACCCTTCACATTCAAAGATAAGACTTTAAAACCCATAGGAAGCCAACTCAAACCAAAGATATGTAAGACAGACAGATTACAAAAATGCCGAGGCATGACAGCGAAAAATATGAAACACCACCCCGGATAATTATATCCCACAACAGCGCCCAGGACAGGGGGAAGGGATGACAGGGTATAGAGGCAAGGGGAAACAAAGGGAGGACAGTAGAAAGGAGTCCCACCGGAAAGTAGAGAAAAAGTAGGAGCGTATTAAAAGGAAAAGAAGAAAAAGAGAAATGCTTCAAAGAGCAAACAAAGAACAGTGCCTTGTACAACAGTACACCTACTAGTGACAGAAATAACAGCACTGGTCTCATACCCAGATGAGATGGGGGTGCAACTACTATGTGCCACATCACAGGTCAGGCAGTACGACTTGCGTAGGTAAACCTGCAAAGGTAAACCGGGGAGATCAAAACGCCAGGACTAAAAATAAGTCAATTTATAAATTACAACTCCCCCCACACACCCCAAACCTCCACCCCCACACGCACCCCAACCAGAACCCACAAACCTAGCTAGAGACTCATGTACATGTAGGAACATCTGGTGAAGGAGCCAGGCAAAGCGGGAAAAGGAGAGGGAAGAGGGGGGGAAAGAGGCACAGGGAAAGGCGGAGGAGGATGGTAGTGGACAAGGAAGGAAGGAAGCAATAAGAGACCAGGAATAAGGAACACCATACGAGAGCACGTCAAATATCTCATTGTATGACCCAGGGAGAAGGAAAGTCGGTCCACCCCCCAACAAACCAGAGGAGAGAGAAAAAAAAAATATATAACACTGGGTTATCGGAAAGCGGGAGTTCAAAACTCAATAGGGGAGAGAAGCAATAATATACCACAAGGGTTGCAGCAAAGAGATCAAAAGTCAAAAGACAGAGATGGGGGATAAGGAGCCCAAGTAGGGCAAACATATAGGGTAACTAGTAGAGGACCGAGAAAAGAACTAATTCAGTCCCGCTCCTCAACACCAGTCCCCTCCAACGGTAAATAGTATCAGCCCCGTCATATGTAAACTAAAAATTTACTAGCAAGAACATAAAACAATGCAATGTTTAACAGTATAGTTGAAAGCACATTCATGAACACACAAAAATGCTAATAATCATGGCTAGGGCCATACATCATCATAGTATCGCCAACGCCTCTCATGTACGTCCACCAGGCGGCCCCCACCGAAAGGTGCAGCAAGTACCGTCCCACAGCCGCAAGGATAGGCCACTGCTAACCCCAAGGACTAACAAACTCCCCCCCAGCAACAAGACAATAATGTCCCCGGGACAAACATTCCAGTTAGAAGCAGAATAGTAACAAAATTATTAAGAACTAAACAATACGGACATGATCTGTATAAACTTGAAAAAGTACTTCCAAAGTCCGGCCTCCGGGAAGTGCAGCAAACCTCTTGCGGGACAACAGAAAGAGAACAGTCTCATGAAACAAAATGGTCGAACTGGATATACCTGTTCACAATAAACAGAAAGGTATGTAGGCATCAAGGAACCTGCAGGGTAGAACAGCACAGGAGTAATGGGTAAGTCATATCAGCCCGCAGAAGTGCCAGCAGTCGGAGCAGCCGAACCCGCTCCAGTACGGGAAGTAACAGCAGACACCAAGGACCAGTCCCTCTCGACCCTTGCGTTGACACTGGACTGGAACGTAGGGATATCTGCAACAGCAATGTCCCAGGAGCGAAGAAGACGAATCCCATCCTCAGGAGTATTGATAAGAACGGACTCGCCGTTTCTGGAGACAATAAGCTTCACTGGAAAGCCCCACTTATACGTCAACTCCGCTTGTCGGAGAGCAGCAGTGACGGGGCGGAACTTCTTTCGCATCTAAAGTGGAGGAGGATACATCTGCAAATAGCCTGTGCCACGAGTCGCGGAGGAGGATACATCTGCAAATAGCCTGTGCCACAAGTCGCGGAGGAGGATACATCTGCAAATAGCCTGTGCCACGAGTCGCAGAAGGAGAAGCCCAGGTGGCCGCCTGTGCCACAAGTCGCAGAAGGAGAAGCCCAGGTGGCAGCCTGTGCCACGAGTCGCAGAAGGAGAAGCCCAGGCGGCAGCCTGTGCCACGAGTCGCAGAAGGAGAAGCCCAGGCAGCCGCCTGTGCCAAGAGTCGCAGAAGGGCCGCGGGAAAGGTGGCTGGCATGAAAGGGGGCAGTGGGACCCTCACCCCCCCAGAAAAAAAAGGGGGGCGGGGCTTTGCCGTTAGCGGGGGCGGAGTTTGCCACAGAATAAGCTGATGAAATATCAGTGTCAGTGAGAGGTCTACAGGTGTGTGTGTGTGTGTGTGTGTGGAAGAGCAAGAAAGCAGACAGCAATGGTTGACAGGTGTAAGGGTGATTAAAGGGAGAGGCACATGGCAGAAAGATAAAAAAAGAAAGACTGACTAGAGAGGCGTATGTCAGACATTTAGATGGGAATGAGAGAGGCATAAGGCAGGACATGTAGTGACTGAAGCAAGAGAGAGGCAAATGCGGCACAGAGGAATGTGAAAACTGAGTAGGCCTCTCACAGCACCCTACCATGGAGGATCATGACTGGGCTCCAGCAGGAGGCTTCTGTGGATTTTGATTTCTGAGATGGCAGTCGTTTTATTATGAACAGGGAGAGGTGGGCTGTGTGCAGGAGTATGCAGAAGGTGTTCATATCGGGCAGCCTTATCTGTTGCTGCACAGACCCATAGACCTGCAGACTGAGCAAGTTGATGTGTTCAAAAGAAAAGAGCACAGGATATCGGAGAGTGGCTATACGTCACTTCAAAATCGACCACATGCAACAATTGCACTTACTATGTATATACTTGTTAGATTGCCTATCGGAAACAATTCCTCTGCGTCCGTTCGAGATAATAGTGAATTAAGAAAAATCTTCTCAAATTTAGAAGAGTTATTATGCCAAGAGCTTCTGCAGTGGTGGGACATTTTGTCCCTCCAACAGTACATTGATAATAAAATGATTCCCAGAGGGCTTATAATTACAAAAACTTGTAGTTTTAATGACCAAGAATTTGTTAGAAAATGGGATGATATACTCAATACATGTTCTAATTCCCTAATGAGGCATATCATAGAATATAGAGATCAGTGGTTAATGAATATAGAAAGAAATGGAGTCCATTCAAAAATCTATGTAGAAGTATAAAGCCAATTCCTTGCTTGAAGAATTAGATGGTAAGGCCCAATCGAAAATTGAAGAGGTAGAAAAATAACTAAAAGAAAGGAATGAAAAGAAGATGAATAGAGATAAAAATGATTATGCAACAAATTGAGTGAAAACTTGGTCCAGATTTGATAAAAACAAAAGGGCGACAAACATTTATATATCTCAGCAACATACGTACAAAACTACACAGAGTAGTCAATTGCATGTAAATAAGATACAAAAGCAAAACAAATGTATCTCATTAAATGAGAATGATAAAAGGATTCTTACTCCTAATACAGAAAATAAAAACGGAAAGTCATCCCTCTACCTGTATCTCCGATATAGGGCCAGGTCCTTCTTTACCATTAAAAAATACACAGGAGACTTGAATATCTAATATTAAAGAAACAAATATATGTCCTTTAATTAAATCTACACATATAGATAGTAATCATGTCTTCCCAACAGTTTCTTTTTTGTCTGAGGGCAAGAAGGTGAAAGAAAAGAGGAAAAATATAGAGGACAAAAGAGGAAAGAAAAGGGGATCCACCAAGGATCAAGGGGAGGAAAAGGCAGAAGATCCAAAAAGAAACGAGAGAATAATAATGAAAGATCTGGCACCGGGGGAATCGAGCAATTCGATCTTTAATCTATCATCCAAAGTGATGATGAAGGATTATATATCCTTATTAGAAAAAGGATTGAAGTTTGCCCCTAGTTGTCCACCCGATGAGTTCTCTATATTTTTGGACCTCAAAAGATTTGAGAGAATTGGCCTTACAGAGATATTTCAATAAAAAAGAAAAAAACATACAACAAATTAGAAATATGAGAGAGAGAAGTAATTCTGTCCTATGTGATGAACAAGATCTGGAGACTATGTTCTTGTTAGAAACCTTAGGTACAGAAGAATTAACAGTACAGGAAGAGGTTGAGGAAAAAATACAACATAGTTCTCTGAGAAAACATTCACAATTCTTTCCTCATCAACAAAAGGGTCCTTATGTGGAAGCCTTCTTTAAAGTTGTAATGGATGAGGTTAAGGAAGGCTGTAGACAAATGAAATCTGTAAAAAGAAAGGATAATTTGACTAAGAAAGAAAGGGAAGCATTAAAACTCCTCTCTAAAGACCAAGAAAATACTATAAGAGAAGCAGACAAAGGTGGAGCAGTCGTCATACAAGACACAACTGTATACCTTGATGAAGGAAGAAGACTACTGTCAGATCATCAGTCATATAGTAAATTGTCATATAACCCCTCCCACATTTATAACGATCTGCTTAAGGAACTCCTCAATAAGGGGGTCAATTTGGGAGTCCTTAATAAACAAGAATACACTTATATCTATTGCAATTTTCCCACTATTCCTTTCTTTTACCACATTCCCAAACTTCATAAAGATCCTGTCGATCCGCCAGGTAGACCAATTATCTCCAGAATTAATTCATTTACATCTAATCTTTCTTCCTACATAGATTTCTACCTGCAAAAATGTGTGACTAAACTACCTGCATATTTTAGAGACTCACAAGATGTACTTAACAAATTAGGGTCCATTACATGGCAGGAGGCATTTCTATGGGCCACATTAGATGTGGCGTCATTATATACATGCATAGATCAACTTCTCGGTCTTCAAGCTGTACGGTATTTTTTGGAAAATGATACTACTTTAATGACATATCAAGCTGAGTTCATCCTGGAATGTGTAAGCTTCATTCTTAACTACAATTTCTTTGAGTTCCAGGGGGAGTTTTACCTCCAGACTAGAGGCATGACGATGGGTCCAGATTTGCCCCCCCCCATATGATAACCTCTTCATGGGCCTCTGGGAAGACCTGCATGTATGGCTCAGGGAGAGATGGGGGGGGCAGTCTGGTCTTCTATGGGCGATATATCAACTATGTGCTAATAGTCTGGAGGGGGTCTCTAGAAGAACTTAATTCTCTGGTCCAACAATTTAACAATATGGGCCTTCGTTTCACATTTGAAACACACAAAAACATCAACTTCTTGGATCTTAATTTACAAGGTAGGGAAGGTGAATTAGTGGGAAGTTCTCTATATAAAAAATGTGAGTAGAAATCAATACTTGAGAGCCGACAGCTGTCAATATCAAAAATGGGTGAACATAGCGTTTGGACAGTTTCACAGGCTACGTAGAAATTGGAGCAATTACACAGATTTTCATAATAAAAGCAAGGATCTAGAGAAACAATTTTTGGAATGAGTATACAGAGTGTTGTACAATCAGCCTATAAAAGAGCCTGTGAACTAAATAGGCAAAATCTCCTTGTGACCAAACCGAAAATAGGGGTTCACAATAGTAGGCCACCCATGATCATCACACAGTCTAATTCAGCATCTCATTTGTTGAAGAACTCAGTACAAAAGAACTGGAACATCTTGAAAGAAGACCCCCTGCTTACTAATATAATTTCTAAGGAAGCAAGAGTAATCTATAAAAAGGCCAAAAACATCCGAGGATTTATAGCTCCTAGTAGACCCAAGACCATCAAAGAACAAAAGGTTATTGTCACGTATCTTTGGGTCTGATCCACCCAAAGGTAATTTTAAATGTTTACATGCTAGATGTTCGAATTGCAAATTCATTTCCAATAAAGTAGACCGCTTCCAAAGTTATAAAAATAAGAGAATCTTTCCAATTAAAAAACTGATTAAGTATATAACAAATGTGGTATTACATGTAATCTCCTGTGGGTGTGGTATGCAGTATGTTGGTCGCACTACCAGAACACTCAGGAATAGATCTAGAGAACACAGAAACTTGATTAAAAAGAAAAATTTGGAACACTCTGTACAGAGACACTTTAATTGCTGTCCAGATGGAAATCTTAGCAATTTTAGAATAAATGGTATAGAGCACATTTCTGTGTTTTGTCCAAATCTGTTTTCTGTGCTTTGCAGGAGGGAAGCTTATTGGATTTATAATTTAGAAACTTAGTCCCCTGGAGGGATGAATGAAGAATTGGAGGTTGGTAATTTTATCCACTAACTGTATAGAGAATTTCCCTCTTTTTAGATCTCATCCATAACATCATATGATACAACAGAAGAAATATGGATGTTGTATAATGTATATTCTAATACGTGGATTTTTGGATTGGTTTATATGTTCTTTTGATTACCAGTATGTCTGTTTTTATATCTGTGCTTTTATAGTAATTACATTTGCTATACCAGGATGTTGACTTTGACCCTTAAGGATCCAACCCGTATGTCTGTTAGAGACCGGCAAGTGGGATTACATCTATTGCAAGGGTTAACCTTCAATGACTATAATTCGATTATTCATGCACTGTAGCTCTGTATAAATAATAATATGCTATGCTTCTATGATTTATATTGCTTATCAGTGTAATAATTGAGAGAAAAGCCTTGGATTTATATCATGCAATTAGGTATTGCATAAGTTAAGTGCTGCTGATGTATATAAATAGGGATATGTAACTTTTTTTTGATGCATTGTTTATTGGCATAATAACCGAGCATAAGGTTTTGGACTCGCATCAAAAGTACGACAGAGGCTATACAAGCCTCGTTCTTATGACGTGGCGAAGTCCAAAACCGGATGAAAACGCAAACAGAGAAGTGGTTCCGGTCACTATATATTTTATAAATGAATGTGGTGCATTAAATGTTCATCCCCTGATGAAGTGAGTGCAACGCTTACAAAACGCCTAGGGAATATGTGCTTTTAAATTTATAACTATATATATTTTATTTTGAAATTGTTAAGTATTTATACTGCTATATTATTAAATAAATATCTACATTCACTGCACTTTGGCATGCGGTGTCATTTGCAAAGGAATTAAGTAAAGCAATATTTGGATTTTCGTCCGGTGAGTAGAACCGTATAGGGGTCCACAATGGGGTCTTCACTCGGATACAGTTTACCCTTAGAGGAGATCCTCTCCATTTCCTTCAAGGTTCCATTTGGAGATGAAAGAGTAAGACCTGGTCTCATACATATACATTGGAGGAGGAATCCGAAGGCATCACAAATGGACGCAGAGGAATTGTTTCCGATAGGCAATCTAACAAGTATATACATAGTAAGTGGTCAATTGAAGTGACGTATAGCCGCTCTCATTTATCCTGTGCTCTTTACTTTTGTTCTTGTCTGCATAAGGTTGTGCGAGGGTGACACTGAGGACACCACTCTGAGATGCTGCGGACTGAAGACGGCATTTAAGGACAATTTGTTACGATACAAGTGACTTTAGATTGGATCGCTGTTTGTGTTCTCCTTTTTAAGTTGATGTGTTCACTGCATTAAGTTTTATGTGTTTTGATAGAACTTGCTGGCTGTGGTTCAATGTGCGATCTCCAGTGTATCGTAAAGCACCAAATCAGCAAATTTTTCAATGGTCTGCGTAATGTGGATTGTGCTGAACAAGGTTCTTATATTTACTTGAATGTGCTACTCCCCTAAGGTGTGTGGGTGTGTATTGTAGCGATGAGAGGGAAAGAAGTTCAGATTTGAGTCAATATGGATTCCAGGTAGCATGTGGATTACTGAAAGATCTTGCTCTTTATAGTAGTGTTTAGTGTTAAGGTAAATGAATGATTGCGATATGTTTTTTCATTCGGCGTAGGGTTTGAGTGCAGCCCATAAGTGAGCAGCTACTTTATAGGTACCGTCCAGGTCAGAAGGTGGAGCGCGTTTGGGGCAAACTGCCACCCGCACTATTAACCCCTTAGGCCCCTGTGAAAATCACTCCCTTTTGTACCTGGCTGAGTGTGTGTGTGTGGCCGGAGAATCTGGAATCCTGCCAGCTTTCTTCGTTTAGTACTAAAATATTATTTTATATTATAATATATATCTATCTATCTATCTAATCTATATATCTATATCTCAAGACAAAAAATGTAAAAGGCGCTACTACGGGACAAACACCTGGATACATAAATAATAATAAATAGACAAAAATATGTTATATATAATAGTACCAGAACGCTAGAAATCCTATGGTCTGGGAGTGGACAGACCACTAAAAAACAAATAGGAACAAACAAGGAAAAGCGCTCTGTGTAACTACAGATAAATAACCATTTATTCCAATGATACATACATAAGAATACAAAGATCTATGGTCCACAGAGATAAAACTCTCAGCTGGACCAAAAAACACAATACATAAAAAATATATATAACATCAACTATCTCACTGGACCGCACAGTACCAAATCACTGTGTATCCAGTAGATATAAAACAATACAACGTGTTCAGAATACTGGTACACTGTTGCAATCTAAACTACTATACAAATAACTATAATGCTGGCCAGCATATATAAAAATAATCAAATATAAAAATACTAAAAAATATGTATGCATCCACAGCAATATGGAAATCCAATTGGGATACAAAGTGGAAGTCCAATAGGATACTAAAATGGTAACTGGTAGCCTCACTAATAGACTCAATATATCACGTATCACCTCACTATATGTTCATAATATATGTCCCCCTCCACAGATCAGCCGGTAAAATAAACAATAGTTCCCTTCACACTCCCCAACTAAATACGGTGGGGGTAATAAGCAGCATAGGGACCTCCGCTCTATCTAGTGGATCGATTGGCGTCTAAACACAGTGAGGATTTCACTCAGCTCTATCTAGCGGTAACACTCCAACAATGTATAGAGAGTGAATCTGACCTTACTCCAACTCTGTAAAGATCACCTCCAGCAGGTCCCTGCACTGGCTCCCACGTCGGTGTTCAATATCTTGTGGCAGTTGTACAGGATCCTCCGTACGTATAACACGAATATGAACTTGTTGGACAGGATAAAACGAACCGTCACGTGGAGTAGGAAAACTTGAACCGCACAATCCTCGCTGTTACTCCTTCACAGGAATCACCAGTTCTATTCAGCGTCTATGTACACCTGTGCACGTGATCCCAAAGGCTGCTACCAATATATCTGACCGACTGCACTTAAAATTCCCAACTCACGGATTTGAAGACTCTCAGACTTAAGGTTTGGTAAAAACTTAACTTTATTAAAAGTTAAAGGCAGTCCCCGTAGGGTAAACATACATAACAATACAACAGAAATAGCAAATATAAGGTTCTACCGGCCTTGCCTAAATACCGGGCAAGGCAACCCAAGTGACAGAAAAATGACAGGCTCTACCGACCTTGCCTATACCAGGTAAGGCAACCGTGAGATGACATATACCGGTTCTACCGGCCTTACCAATACCGGGTAAGGCAACCTTAAAGATGGTGATGTTGTCACGGTTTATTATGACTCTCAGACACAAGTTTTAGGTAAAAAATCAATTTTATTGAAATAATAAATTGATAACTTAGGATGGCAATAACATACATATATATATATACAGAATATAGCACAGACAGAAGGCAGACTCTACCGGTCCTGTCAATATACCGGACAGGACAGTCTTAGGCTCTACCGGCCTTGCCAATACCGGGTAAGGCAACCTGCAGATGGAATAGCATAAAGGTTCTACCGGCCTTACCAAATTACCGGGCAAGGCAGCCTCAATAGATACACAATGTAGGCTCTACCAGCCCTGCCAATACCGGGTAAGGCAACCTCAGATGGAATGTGGCAAAAGGTTCTACCGACCTTACCAATACCGGGCAGGGCAGCCCAGAGATAGTAGCAGCAGTCAGATGAAACTGGCAAATTAGCAGAATCGTTAAGCAGCAAGGCTTTGGAGCAAACCAGCGTCCGCACGCTGGGAACAACACTGAATAGTATAGCCGTTAGGCTTTGCTAGCAAACCAGTGACCGCACACTGGAGTAACAAGTGAGTAGTATAGCCGCAAGGCTTAGGAGCAAACCAGCGTCCGCACGCTGGGACCAACGCAGAATTGTATAGCCGATAGGCTTTGGAGCAAACCAGTGACCGCACACTGGTGTAACAAGTGAGTTTGTATGGCCGCAAGGCTTAGGAGCAAACCAGCGTCCGCACGCTGGGACCAACACAGATTTGTAGAGCTGATAGGCTTTGGAGCAAACCAGTGACCGCACACTGGTGTAACAAGTGAGTTTGTATAGCCGCAAGGCTTAGGAGCAAACCAGCGTCCGCATGCTGGGACCAACACAGATTTGTATAGCTGATAGGCTTTAGAGCAAACCAGTGACCGCACACTGGTGTAACAAGCGAGTTTGTATAGCCGCAAGGCTTAGGAGCAAACCAGCGTCCGCACGCTGGGACCAACACAGATTTGTATAGCTGATAGGCTTTGGAGCAAACCAGTGACCGCACACTGGTGTAACAAGCGAGTTTGTATAGCCGCAAGGCTTAGGAGCAAACCAGCGTCCGCACGCTGGGACCAACACGGAATTGTAGCAATGTCACCAACGCGACCAGGCAGAAGGTCGCCAGGATACTGAAGACAGGTGATGAGATGACAGGAACCAGCAACCATCAGTCAGGTCAGGAAACAGCAGAGAAGAAGTTTAGCAGTAACTGCAACACCAGAGACTAGGCCGGAACCAGGACTGGAGTAACTCAGCATCCAGGAAACACTGGAACAGTAGAGATCAGGAACTCAGGAACACTGGAACAGAGGCCCAGCTATCACTAGCATAGTGATAGCAAGAAGGTCAGAAACAACACGAAAGGGCACTCAAAGGGTGCCCAATCCAGGTTTAAATAGGCAATAAGAGGCGGGCTATCTGCAGACAGCCAATAGCAGCCCCCTAGTGGTGACAGACTAGGAACTGCAGCAAATCAAGGGCACCGTGATAGATGTACAAGGTTCTACCGGCCTTACCAATACCGGGCAAGGCAGCCCAAAGGAGTACTGTAGTAGGCTCTACCGGCCCTGCCAATACCGGGTAAGGCAGTCCAAAGGAGTACTGTAGTAGGCTCTAACGGCCCTGCCAATACCGGGTAAGGCAACCTTAAGGATGGTAACGTACAAGGTTCTACCGGCCTTACCAATACCGGGCAGGGCAGCCTGAGCGAGTAGACTAGCTGTCAG
>CM074719.1:296809099-296926599 GCA_037306005.1 Rhinophrynus dorsalis
GGTCTGTTAGTGACACTATTATGTTCTAGGATATATAAAAAAAATATTTTATATACACATATATGCTTTGTATATATGAATATATAAGATCTTGACTATAGAAGATATGTGGTTTATTTATATACATGTACACAGAGGTTTATATGAATATAGGTGTGTTCATAAGTGTATGAAAAGTTTTTCTACATGTGGACATACACTCTTTCTTTGTATTTTTGTTAAATAGTAGAGTGATATGTTTAATATAGAGTTGGGGTATTGTGTCTATATACTCTATTCGTAGGTTTCATATTAATGATTTTGATCCCTTGATGTTTTGCTTGAAGATATATATTTATTTTTCAATTTAGAATAAGTTTTCCTTCTGATGAATAAATCCTTTTCCTTTTCCCTTCAATCTCCATTCAGAACGCTATTCTAAAACACAAGAATAGGAACGAATCGAAGATGCGTTCCAACAATGAAACGCATCATACAGTTTCAATAGTAACCATAGTTAGAGTTGATTCGTTTCTCGCGCATGCGTAGTATAGCGGGATGAAACGTCAATAGGAAATGCTTGCGAGTAGGAGAGTTTTTAAACTCCGAAGTTTAAGGTATGTGTTATGATTACTATATCTAAATGTTTTAAATTATTTATAAACTTTTAACTTTGTCCTTGAGAAAGTGTACTGGAGTTACACGAAACGCGTTGGACTATACATATATAATTTTATATGCTTAATAACTTTATAAATAAAATAGTTCTAATCAGAATGCTGGATTGACTATCTATGATGGATCAAGTGAAGACCAGACAAGAAACGGAGGGATAGAGTTTATTTATTTGAAGGCTTTGAGGTCATTGGAATCTGGTGAGTGCAATTGAAGCGGGGGGAAATTTACCTTACAATACAGATTCGCTCTCAGATGGCTCTGCGCCCTGTCTCTTTTCTTTTGTTTCTATAGCCTACACAAGACTTTGTGAGGAAGTGCACAGCCACAGTGCCAGAAAGACGGGCAGCGTCCAAGAATTAAGAGAGGAATTTAAAGGAACACTGCTTACTTTGTTACAACACTGATTCTGACCCAATGAAAGACTTTGATTTAACTCTTCATCCCATATAAAGTTTTTCCTTTAAGAACTGGTCTTTTCTAGTCTACATAGATGATTTTTGGGACTCAGCCATATTAATAATAAAATCTGTGCATCATTTTTTTGGACTTAATACATTCCTATAAACCCTCTATTGTTTTAATATTGTTTTAAATTTTATTTTAATTATTTGCTATATTTATTTATTTTTTTTTATCAGACCTATGACATAAGCGCCTTTGGGTTTTTCGAATAGATCCTTTAAATCTATGCGAGATAGGAACACCCGTGGCTGAATTAATTTGTTTGCTGACATTATTGTCTCCATCTTGAAATGGAGAACTTTTATATAGCGATTCAGTTCCTTTAGGTCTAGAACTGGACGAAGCCCCCTAGAAGGTTTTAAGACAACAAAGAGTGTTGAAAAAAAAAATCCACGAAATCTGTGTCGCTGGTACCTCCTCTATAACCTTGTGTAGTAGGAGTTCTTGCAAGACCTGTTTCATCTGTGATATTCTGGATCTGTTCCAGACACGCGATGTCCTGAAACAAGGATCCGGAGGGGCATGTTGAAATTCTAGAATGCAGCCCTTCTTCACAACGTCCATCAATCATTTGTCTGAATGAATCCGTTCCCATGAATGATGAAAGTGCTCCAGTCTGCCCCCCACTGGTGGTGAAGGAAGGGCACTCCTGGCTTCATTGATGGTACTGGGGTTTATGATGGAAATCCTTCCCGATTCCCCCTCTAGAGGGCTGGGCTCCTCCCCTCCTTCTCTGATCATAGGATTTACCAGGCCAGCATCTCTTTGCTTCTCGAAAGGACTGGCGTCTAGACTGGGCATTTCTTGATGGTGATCTTCTGTTATGCTTCTCTTGGGGCAGAAAAGGACTTTTCCCTGCCGACGATTTGTTTATAATATCAGACAGCTGGTCACTGGTAACTTGGATCCTGAGAATGGGAGAGACAAGCCTGTTTTTGGAGGCTGCATCCGCCTCCCAGGATTTTATCCACAGGGCTCTGCACGCCGTTACTGATAGGGATGAGGACTTAGCCAACAGCCTGATATTGTCTAGTGATGCATCACAGGAATAATTCAGTGCATCTTTGATGGTACCCATTTCTTTTAGTATATGAGATCTTGAAACAGATGACTCAAGTTTCTCTTCGAGATCTGAGATCCAGTTGCGTAAGGTGCGAAAAACCGAAGCCATAGCAATTGCTGTTTTGAGGTTCTGATCAATAGTAGAGAATTGTTTTCTCAGGACGCTATCCACTCTTATCCATGGCATCCATCAGGGAAGTTCCATTTTCTAGGAGAAGTGTAGTCCGCCTGGCTGTCTGAAATTGCTGCGTCAACCTGTGGAGAGTTTGTCCAGGTTGATGTTTTCATCCACAAAAGGGTACATGCGCTGGAAACGTTTTGATGTAGCACATCTCTTTTCTCCTTGCTTCCATTCTTTTTGAATTATTTGCTTGGGTAGGACCAAATAACTGTAGAAGGGAGAGCTGACGTTTGATTTACAATTTTTCTATTGGTCCTACCAGCTGGGAGGAGGAGCCAATTGCCCACAGTATGCCGTGTAATGGACAGAGGAAAAAAAAAAAAAAAAAAAATGTGGTGCTAATTCACTCTTTGGTACAGACATGGGATTATCTGGCCATCATCTCATATCTCACCTCATATCATTCCACCCCCCAACACCTCTACTCCAAAACAACATGTTTCCACCAGGATTACATCGATTACTTAAATCTATGGCCTCATAAAAACCATATTTTTCCTGCCCTACTTACCCAGCATAATAAACTCACTTTCTCTGCTCTTCAAGACTCATTTCAAATACCAAAAGGAACATCGGACGTATAGACAAATTCATAACTTGATTCAAACTCATAAGAATAGACCGCTACTAATGAGGGAATTTACTTCCTTTGAAAAATTGTACAGTTCTCAAATGCTTAAAAATCATAGGGTGTCCTCCATGTATCAAACTACTAACCAGTTCCTGGACCCTGGGGGTAGATGCTGCCTGGAGAGGTTGGTACCAGGAGATGAAGCACACTATATGCACAGCGGTACGAAAAACGAATAGCGCCAGGAATGCACTTTTATCAGAATACAACTTCAAATTATTACATAGGCGGTACAGATCTCCCTCCACACTTCACTCATTCTATCCTGGGGTTTCTGATCAATATGCTGGAGATGTCAATAATCCCCTGCTACTTTTCTTATCTGGTGCACTTGCCCATTGATTTCCCCTTACTGGGACTTAATTTAATGCCCATTGCCTCAGAAATATTGTCAATAACTAACTCACAGACCCATGGTGATATGCTTAAACCTTCTACCTGATCAGTTATCCTTGCCCCCACTTCAAAACTGAAACCTGATTTTAAATGCAGCTGAACTATGCAACCCAAATTGGAAGCGCTCCTACAGTAACGTCACAAACACTAGTCTTTGATAACATCTGAGAAGTTTGGTCAATGCTTCTCCACCCTAATAACTGGGCACACACTCCAGTCAATCATGTCCCTCACAACCTCTACTTCAAGGGAGTACACTGAGTGACACTTCTCACCTGACACCTACCCCCCCACCCACTTCCCTTCACCTCTCTTCCCCTCCTACTCTGTTATTTCTCATTACACTCTATTAAGGACATACACAGCAAGGCTTTTGATACAACAAATGTTTTCATGAAGCTAAATTGTACATGCTCTAGACAATAAGCCTTTTAAACACTGACTCCATTTAGGTGATTTCAACCTAATTGCTACAGTTTGGATCTTACTTTGATTCTTCGCTTATATACTAAGTGACATTGTATCTATCCGTATGTTCTGTAGACGGACGTATTGCTGTAATCTTTATTCTCAATTAAAAAAAAAAAATTAAAGCCAAATGGAAAGCTTTATTCACCCCACCACCACCACCACCACCACACACACACTACAGTTGGTTTGCTAAGGAATTGCTCCTCTTTTCACCTCCTCCCATCCTTATCACAAATATAAACCCTCTCCTGTGCAGACTTACTTTCTCAGCTGCACATATTGGAAGAGACTGCTCACACCGGTTACCTGCTTCTTCTCCAATACTAATAAGAGGATTTTAATCTTACCTGTCAAATCCTTTTTAGTCCATACAGGATACTGGTAACTCTGGGTAGGCGATCCGCCCCTTTAAGTAGGCAGGAACAATTCTAGAAATGACTGCAGGGGGTGGAGCCTACCTTCATTTCTTGGCTGCAGCTAGCCAACCAGCTCCAGGAAGATTTGAGACACTATTGACTAGATAGTGGAAGGAAAGGCTACTCCTGTGAGCGCGACCCCAAAGGACCCCCAGTCTGCAACAGGAGAGCCAAGCATGGTCTCTTGACAAGGTGGGAGACCAGTAACCTGTATGGACTAAGAGAAAAGGATTTAACAGGTAAGACTAAAATCCTCTTTTCTCCGTCGTCCAATTACAGGTTACTGGTAACTTTGGATGTTCAACCATGGAGTTTTCCAGAGGTGGGAAGTAAGGCAAGGACGAGGCGCAAGGCCCCCAAAGTCACCAGCGCAGATATGAACCATCAGATCAGAGATAGCCCAACAACAAGGGAGTGTCAACGGACACTGAACAGGGGTAACACCCCAAACTTTTACACAGCACACTGAACTAGAGCCAAAGGGGCTCAAAAGCACCAGGAACCAAAGAAAATCCTAGACAGGCAAAACTGCCTCCAGGATTTTCCTCCCAAAGCTGGCATCAGCCAATGCCAACAAATCAACACAGTAGTGCTTCGAAAAGGTGTGCGCAGATGACCAAGTGGCATCCTTGCACAACTGATCAGCAGAGGCCTGGTTCTTGTAAGCCCAAGAAGCCCCAATAGATCGAGTAGAATGAGCCGTGACCCTGAAGTGGACAGGCTTCTTCCTCAGCTCATAAGCCTTACGAATAGTGGCCTTGATCCAAGAAGCAAGTCACTTTGGATGCAGGTCTTCCTGCCCTGGGACCCTCAGGAATGATGAACAGCATGTCTGATAGACTCAGTGCGATGTACATAAGTTTAACAAGCGGAGATCCCTCTCCTTGTCAGAAGTGGGGTCAGGGCAGAAAGAGGGCACCAAAATCTCCTGACTGATGTGGAACTCCGAAACCACCTTGGGGAGGAACTCCTGAGATGTGCTAAGCACAGCCTTGTCCTTGTGAAACACCAAAAATGATGGTCTACAGGACACAGCATGCAACTCCGCGACACGGCGAACAGACACGATCGCCAGGAGAAAGGCCATTTTCCATGTCAGAAGGCGTAGAAGAATAGTAGCCAAGGAAAGGCACCCAGAACCAGATTAAGATCCCACTGAGAAGCAGGAGCCTTAAAGACAGAGATGGTATGAGCAATGCCCTGGTTAAACACCTTGACATCAGGAAGGACAGCAATGCATCTCTGAAAGAAAACAGAGCAGAAGTCTGAACATTAAGGGAATTCTAACGGAGGCACTTATCCACATCATCTTGCAAGAAGGCCAGGACCGTGGGCAGATCAAATTCCTGAGACAAGTCCCTATCGGCACACCAAGATAGAAAGGCCGACCAGACACAATGGTAGGCCTTTGAGAGGAAACTGGCTTGCGAGCACCAAGCATTGTAGCCACCACACCAGAAGAAAAACATCTTCAATACTGAGGATTCAATTCCCAAGCCATCAAAGCCAGATGATGAACGTCCTCTTTTCACAGGTAATCCTGGAGAAGATCCGGACGGGAGGGGAGTCGGAACGGCTCTGCCACTGACAGATCCAGAAGCTCCGGAAACCAAACTTGTCAAGGCCAGTACGGAGCAACCAGGATGACTGGACATCGCTCCAGTCTCAATTTCCATGACACCCTGCGCAACATAGGAAGGGGAGGGAAGATGGAAGCCAGAGGAAATAACCAAGGAATGGACATAGCATCCGCTGCCAAAGCTAGAGGATCCCTCCAGCGAAAGCAGAACCTTGGAACCTTCCGGTTGTGTCTTGTCGCCATCAGGTCAATGCAAGGAAGACCCCCACTTCTGAACAATGAGGTTGAACACCTCTGGATGCAGTTCCCACTCTCCACTGCGTGTCGACTGAGAGTCTGCCATGACGTTGTCTACGCATGGAATGTGCACTGCGGATATGGTAGGAACGTTTTCTTCTGCCCAGGACAAAGTAGCCTTGACCTCTAATCAAGCGGCGAGACTTCTTGTTCCGCCCTGCTTGTTGATGTAAGCCACAGCCATGGCGTTGTAGGACTGAACCAGACTAGGCATTCTTCCAGCTGGAGCGTCCAGTGCAAAGGGCATGAAATATCACCCGAAGTTCCAATACATTGATGGGAAGGAGAGATTCCTCCGGAGACCACCGTCCCAGAGCACTCAGGCGACCCAGGACCACTCCCCAGCCGGAGAGGCTGGCATCCATAGTCACCGTGGTCCAGAAGGGTATCAGGAATGACTTGCCCTTCAGGAGATTGGAGAGGTCGAGCCACCATGACAAACTTCGTTCCACATGAAGAGGGAGGGATACGGACGTCTGCAGATGGTCCAGCTGACTCTTGCATACCTGGATCACAAACCGCTGGAGCTCCCTGGTGTGAGCCATGGCAAAGGGGACTGCTTCTATGGTGGAGATGAATTTCCCCACCAGAGAGGATAGCTTCTTGGCTGGAACTGGATCTTGAGCTAGAACAACCAAAAACCTGTGTGCGATCTATGAGCCACTTCCTCTGTGAGAAACACCATGCTCTGCTGAGTGTCGAAGAGAAGACCCAGGAAGACCAGATGCTGGGATGGGACAAGATCTGACTTGTCCAAGTTGATGATCCACCCGTGATGGGTGAGAGCATGAATGCAGTCCTGAACCTGCTGACGAAGTTCCGCAGAGGGGGCTTTCAGAAGCAGGTCATCCATGTATGGAGTAACTCTGATGCCGCTTTGGTGGAGGACAGACACTAAGGCTCCCAGGACACGGTTGAAGACCTGAGGTGCTGTAGTCAGACCAAAGGGAAGAGCTGAGAACTGAAAATGCCCTTGGTCGCAGGTAAATCCGAGATACTGCCAGATCTCTGGATGAATGGCGATGTGTAGATACACGTCCTGTAGATCCAGAGAGGCAAGGAATTCCCCCGGACCCATAGCAGCAATCACCATCCGCAGGAACTCCTGGTGATGAGACCGGATCACAAAGGAATTGAGATCCTTCAAGTCCAAAACTGGACGACAACCACCATCCTTCTTGGACACTACGAAGAGGTTTGAGTACAAACCCGTACCTCTGTCCTGAACTGGAACAGGTTCCAGAACATCCTTGTCCAGAAGAGACTGGATAGCGCTGTAGAATAGACAGCGTTTTCCACGCCCTGGGGTGTACGAGAGGGGAAAAGTGAAAGGGAGGAACAGAGGCGAAAAGGATCTTGTACCCTTTCCGTCACTACTTTTAAAACCTACAGGTCAACCACTGAATCCTCCCAAATGCTGTGATAGTGACAAATAAGACCACCCACGGCAGAATGGGGACCCGGGTTCGGCGAGTCATGCAGGAGAAGTCTTGGAAGACTTGGGCTTGGAGGAGACCTTGGGCTTCCATTGCTCTTTGGGCCTGAAGGAGGGACGTGGAACTGAGGGAACCACCTGGTGCGCCAGACGTGTCAGTCCGAAAGGGATGAAAAAACCTGTTATGCTTGAGAGGAGGTTTCTTCCTGGGGACCAAGGGAAGAGGCGTACTCTTACCCCCACTAATCAGATCCTTAAGATCTGGCCCAAATAAGGATGTACCCTGAAAGGGCAAGGACTGCAAGGCCTTCTTAGAAGAGGTGTCAGCAGCCCAGATCTTGAGCCAAAGAGCTTGTCTGGCAACCACAGACATGGTGGAAATCCTTGCCACCAGACGGATAGCATGCTATAGATGCTATAAGGGTCCGCAATGCACTGTTGAGACCTTCTGCTCAACAGCTTAAAGGGATAGTAATACTTGCAAATTATTAATCCCCATATTGTAGCTTTGTTAAAAAGAAACTTATTGCCCCCAGTGTCATCTCTCAAACCATAAGGGTCAAAGTTCCCCCCTCCCTCCCCCTTCCCTGACTGAACGCTGATTGCAGGGATTTCCGGTATTACTTGCATCAAGCGGTTCTGCAGCATTGCAGAGATTGAGTTTATAAAAATAGAAATCTTTAACTAAAACGGTCTTCTATGTGTGCTTGCAAACTAAGCACACGTAGAAGACCGTTTCAGTGAAAATTATTTTTTATAAACGTGATCTCGGCTCAGCTGCAGAGCCACTTGACGCACACAAGACTGTTGTACGACAGCTTCCCCTGCAGTCAGCGTTCAGTCAGGGAAAGGGGAGGAAGGGGGGAACTTTGACCGCTATCATCTCTCAAACCATAAGGGTTTGAGAGATGACACTGGGGGCAATAAGTTTCTTTTTAACAAAGCTACAATATGGGGATTAATAATTTGCAAGTATTACTATCCCTTTAAATGCACAAATAATAGCAGTGGGAATTTCCCTCGCTACACGCACTCCCTGACTATTCATCTAATTAATGCTGCCAAGGAGTTATTCATCGCTTTTGGAAGTGGACTTATGCTCCTTTCAGGGATTGGGTGGCTTCTGTTGAGTCCATTCGCTTGGCGGAGGACCTTTACCATGCAGCTGAAGGTAGGGGATTGATTCACGCAACTCGCTGGTTTCACTGGGTTGAATGTCTGGGTGGGGAGAAATTCCGCCTCATGCTAGAAGGCCCTCACGTATAAACTAAAAACTTAAAAACCACTAACTCCTTTTCTAGTATGCAGACTATGGAATTTTAAGTTCTGCCTTCCAAGGGTTGCTGTGGTCTGGCTGTGGACATCCGCTCTTTCTTCCTTTCCACTCTTTTCTTCTTGTTCTCCCCCTTCTGATCTCTCTCTTTTTGGGTCTGGTTTCTCTCTAACATAGGGCACGAGTTATAATCTTCTACATATTTGGGTTGCCGGTTTGATCAGTATTGCTAGTTCCCACAATTCTGACCTTAAATGTATAACCCAATGTTTGGAAATGGATTTGCATTATGAGCATGTTCTTGTGCCTTACGTACCTCTCTGTTTTGGATTTATGTATTGCCTTCTTACTTTAAAACATATATATATATATATATTAAAAAAAAAAAATAATAATAATATATAAAAAAAAAAAAAAAAAAAAAAAAAAAAAAAAAATATATATATATATATATATATATATATATATATATATATATATAGCAGTGGGAATTTCCATTGGTTCCTTGTGGTGTGATCCTGGATTGATTCCAGTTATTCTCAGTATATCGCCATGGGCACACAACACTGGTAAAAATTGGCCAGATCCTGGAAGCTAGAGAGGTGCAGTTCTGGAACAAACCAAGTGCCCCATAAGACGGGGGGACAAAAATTGTCAGTTTCTCAATGACTAGTATATGCTAAGGGTTAAGAGCCATATTTCAGAGGTCTCAAATGCATTGCTAGAATTCAAGGAGTTAAAAGACCTGTTTCAGTCAATGGGAGTTTTCTATTGTCCCCTATGATGTAGTTGATTTGCTCCAGAATGTGTCCCTGGGGGGGGGGGAGACACACACACACACACACACACACACACAAAGATTACGTATCATTTAAATGGGAGTTTTAGCCTTCAACCCCTTGAACGCTTCCCAATGAATTGGACACCTCTCAAGCATCCAACGGAAATTGCAAGGATAATATTTTCCCTACGAGGCATTAGGGATGCACCACTTTAGCTGGATAAACAAGGGTCATGTAGGTCCTAACTTTAGGTAAAGTGGTACAATTCTGAAGAAATGCAACTGCAGCCTTGGCAAATTCCAACTGAGTCACAATGCACTGGACAACCCCAAGCCTTCAAAAGGTTAAAAGTCTCATTTAAAATCAATGGCAGTTGGGAAACTTATTTGACCTCCATGGTGCAGTTGGTTTGCTCCAGGACTGCACTCATTTAGCTTTGTGAATAAAGCCTCATTTCTTAAATAACAATCGCTTATCCACAGCATACTCCATTATCGACACACCTCTTATAGGTGTGTTTTTTTGTAGTATTTCTAACACTACTGCAATAATACTCATCTTTTAACTCCTAATAGCAGAAAAAGGATTAAATCATTGGATCACTCACACATTACAAACAGCTTTGAACGCGACCATGTCAGGGGCACTGGATGAGAAAACAATGTTTGGATCTTTGCTGTAGATCAGCGTCTAGGGATGTGTTTTTTTGGGAAATGGTTGAACTTTGTCTGCAGGAAACAAAACAAAATCAGGTGGCAACTAGGAGTGAGCAGGCAGCCATCTTGTTATTGAGTAAAATAAGCCATTGTAAAGTGGATCTAGCAGGAAGAAGGCAGATATACTGAATTTTTATGTTGTAGTTAACCCGTTGATTGCCAGAGGGGTGCTCCATGAGCAACCCTCTGGCACTCAAAGGGTTAAAGGGGAACTACCACCTCCAAGAATTTATCATCAATAAATCCCCATCTGGCGACTAGCAGCTTAGTAGCGCTATTCGCCAGATTTATTACCTTATTCCAAAGTCCCTTTTAGAACCGATCAGCTTGGCTCAATACCTCCTAGACCCGGATTGGACTGACAGTGCAGGCACTCGGACGTCATTATGGCAAGATGTCCGCAATCCATCCTGCTGTCAGACCCAGAACAATGCACATTTCTTTGGAATAAGGTAATAATTCAGGCGAGAGCTACTAAGCTGCTAGTCGCCAGATGGGGATTTATTGAAGTGAAATTCTTGAAGAGGTGGTAGTTCCGCTTTAAAGATTTGACAACACTAGACAGAGTAATAATTTGGCCCTTTTAGCACGAGAGGTGCACAAAAGCATTTTGAAGCAATGCACTGAAAACCCCCCTCCTGTTTTTATCTTCAACTTCCATTTTCCTCTCCCCTCCTCTAAACCAGTTTTACTTCTCTCCTTTCATTTCCCCCATCCCTTTATTCCTGTTTTCCCCCTTATTTTTTCTTGTGATGCTACAAAAACAAAACACGCAGATTGATAATAAAAAAAAAAAAAATGAATTAAAAACTATATAGCCACATAGGCATTTGGTTTGAATTGCCTGTATTTAGCTTTCTGTACACAAGCTCTTATGCAGTTTTGTTTGTCACCTCATTTCCTTTTTGTACATACAGAGTAGGGATTAATAAAGTTTGAGTTAACCCTCAGATAACTGTTCTCCATTGCTCATGTCCATTCACCTTTTTTAGGTATTATCTGTGTTGATCAGTGTGGCCAGGAGACTTCCACTGATTAATTCAAGGGGAATTTCCTTTTTAAAAGGTTTGTAATGTGCCAGTATAACTGAAGCTACGATCATTCCCAACACTCAGCGGTGGAGCCTTATTACCAAGTTCACACAAGTCTAAATGATGAGCAATTAGATTATAAAGTTTTCCCCTCCCGCCCCTCTTACATACACCACGCTTCTTCACTTCAGATCAGATGGATCGCGACAATGGACAATCCTTTGTCAAAATAAGGAAAAACCTACCCTCTATCAAGGGTGGAAGGGTTTTCCTCATACAGATGGACAGAACATATTCCTTGTTACAATATATCCGGTCAAGCGACAATTTCAGATGTGATGGAAAAAGGGTGAAATTTACTTACCAATATTTCCTTTTCTTCTGTGTACCTCCCCGACACAGGAAAACAGTGGGCTTTATCTCCCGCCTCCAGCTGGTAGGACCAATTTCTTTTCTATATATGCTTACGCCACCCCTTCCGCTCCAGTTATCTTGCATTAGCCAAGCTGGTCTATCTCATAAAAGAAAAAATTTACATGATTAAGGGTGGGTGTGTCATGGAGGTACACAGAAGAAAAGGAAATATCGGCAAGTAAATTTCACCCTGTGTACTCCGAGCCACAGGAAAACAGTGGGATATAACCGCCACTATAGGGAGGGAATAAACAACCTAATATTCTTTAAAATTGCATGATATAAGATGCATCTTACCAGGATCATGACAGTATCACAGCCCGTAGTACTTGACATCCAAACTTGGCTTCTGCTGAAGAGCTTACATCCAGTTTGTAATGTCTAATGAAGGTAGACATAGAAGTCCAAGTGGCTGCCTTACAAATCTCTGCAGGGGTAGCACTTGCCCTAAGGGCCCAGGATGTGGATACTGCTCTAGTGGAATGAGCTTTGATCTTAATAGGCGGAACTAGATTCCCCTCCTTATTAAGTAGTAATAATACACTGCCTGATCCACCTGGCTATGGATGGCTTGGAGGCAGCTGCCCCTTTCCCTTGAAAGTGGACAAAAAGGGAGTCCGAAGTCCTAAATTCCCTAGTCCTGTCTAGATAAGTGGAGATGCACCTGACCAAGTCTAGGGAATGAAGCCTTACTTCCTTTTCGCCAGATGGATTTCTACAAAAGGAAGGTAAATTAAATCTCTTGATTTAAGTGAAATTCAGAGACCACTTTGCCCCTAAAACTAGGCTTCATTTTTAGGACCACTTTATCCTGGATTAAGGTCAAGTATGGACTCTGTCAGGAAAGAGCCTAAAGCTCATTAATCCTTTTGGCAGAAGAAGTGAGGGCTGTCAAGAAGATAGTTTTCCATGTTAGATGCTTGATAGAGATCTGATCCAGAGGTTCAGATAGATGGGAATTAGCTGGTAGAATACAATATTGAAATCCCAGGATGGGATTAATTCTCTGATTCTAAGACGGGTCTTCTCAACGGCTCTAATGAATCTTTTTACTATGACCAAAACTGCTGAAAGGGCTGATATTTGAACCTTCAGGGAAGCAGGACTAAGGCCCATGTCAAATCCCTTCTGAAAGAATTCTAGGACTGATCCTGAGGATACAGCTTGTCTTGATATCTTGTTTTTAATTCACCAACATCTGAAAGACTTCCAGATTCTGTCATATTTTATTAGTGTAGGATTTCCTACTAGAAATAATGGTGTTTGCTACTTTTTCTGAGCAGCCCTTAGATATTAAGTGTTGCCGCTCAAAAAAAAAAAAACACAAAAAAAAACAATCGGGATTCTGATGCAGGAAGGGTCCCTGCTGTAGTAGGTCTCTCCTGCTTGGTAGTGTCCATGGCTCCTGGCAGGATAACCTCACTATTTCTAAAAACCATGTCCTTCTTGGCCATTTGGGGGTAATCAATATAATTTCTGCTTTGTCCATCTTTCTTAGTACCTCCCTTATCAAAGGGATGGGTGGAAATACATAGGCCAAGGAGAATGTCCAGGGGTGTTTCAAGGCATCCTGGGCTACTGCTTTCTTGTCCTCCCATCTGGAGAAAAATCTTTTGCATTTTGAATTTTTCTGAGTCGCCATGAGATCTATTATGGGATTCCCCCATCTTTCTATGACCTGCTTTTAAACCTCTTGATTTAAAGACCTCTCCCGGATCTATCCTTACCCTGCTTAGGTAATCTGTCTTGGTGTTTAGGACTCCTGCGATGTGCGATGCTGACAGGGCCTTCAGATTTCTTTCCGCCCAACTGAATATCAGGTAAATCTCCTTTTTTAAAGTTAGGCTTTTTGTTCCCTCTTGGTTTCTTATGTACTGACAGACGTCTTCCAGGGCAAGGAACCCAGCAGCAGGATTAGGAAGGCCCTGGGCCCGAAGAGAAGAGTAAAAGCGACTCCTACAACAAGGGCAGGTGGAGAGAAGCTGGGGAGCGACGCTAGGGTACGTTGCTAGCGGACGTAGGCCCCCTGTAGCGTGTTGTGCTGCGGCCGAAGCCGGGTAAAGATGCTGGCCGCGAAGCCAGATGACCCCCTTCAGTTGAGCTGAAGGTGGCCCAGGAGAACAAGCTACAGAGAGGACTAACACCACCTGCCCCAGGGAGAGTCTGACCTAGGGTAGAGCTCTCCAGAAGTAAAGAGAGACACTGATGGGTGAAGGAAGTGAAGCCTGACCGGGGAGGAGAGTGGCTTGGACTGGCCTGGTGGTCCAGGGAGGAGAGTAGGTAAGGCTGGCCTGGTGGTCCAGGGAGGAGAGCAGGTAAGACTGGCCTGGTGGTCCAGGGAGGAGAGCAGGTAAAACTGGCCTGGTGGTCCAGGGAGGAGAGCAGGTAAGGCTGGCCTGGTGGTCCAGGGAGGAGAGCAGGTAAGACTGGCCTGGTGGTCCAGGGAGGAGAGCAGGTAAGACTGGCCTGGTGGTCCAGGGAGGAGAGCAGGTAAGACTGGCCTGGTGGTCCAGGGAGGAGAGCAGGTAAGGCTGGCCTGGTGGTCCAAGGAGGAGAGCAGGTAAGACTGGCCTGGTGGTCCAGGGAGGAGAGCAGGTAAGACTGGACTGGTGGTCCAGGGAGGAGAGCAGGTAAGGCAGGCCTGGTGGTCCAGGAAGGAGAGCAGGTAAGGCAGGCCTGGTGGTCCAGGAAGGAGAGCAGGTAAGACTGGCCTGGTGGTCCAGGGAGGAGAGCAGGTAAGGCTGGCCTGGTGGTCCAAGGAGGAGAGCAGGTAAGACTGGCCTGGTGGTCCAGGGAGGAGAGCAGGTAAGACTGGCCTGGTGGTCCAGGGAGGAGAGCAGGTAAGGCAGGCCTGGTGGTCCAGGGAGGAGAGCAGGTAAGGCAGGCCTGGTGGTCCAGGAAGGAGAGCAGGTAAGGCAGGCCTGGTGGTCCAGGAAGGAGAGCAGGTAAGACTGGCCTGGTGGTCCAGGGAGGAGAGCAGGTAAGACTGGCTACCGAGAGGAGGAGCAGAGACACTGCTAACCCCTCAAAGGAACGCTGATTACTGAGCGCCGGTCCGTGGCCGCGCGCTCAGTAAATAGAGGAAGGAGTCATGACGCCGACGTAGCAGCGCGTCTAAGCGTCTGACGTCGGCGCCTGCGCAGAAGCGCATTGGAAGCCGGAACTGGCACCAAGGACCTCCCGGCACGGCGACCCGGACCGGGTAGGTACCGACATGTACTGAACGGTTGACATGTTGTCAGATCTTACATGAACCGCATTGTCGTGTAGGCACTTTTAGAAGAAAAAAAAAAAAAGTGTACTTCACCGCTCTTATTTCTAGAATGTTTATGTGTAATTGCCTTTCTACAGGTTTCCATCTTCCCTGAACTATTCTTGAGTCCCAGGTTCCCCCCCACCCTGTGGGGCTTGCATCCGTATATATAATTTCCCATTGATGGTCTTCTAAAGGGGTACTTTTTGCCAGATTTTTCTTGTTTGTCCACCATAGCAGACTTTTCCTGACCTGCGGTGGAATGAGGATTGATTGATGGGGATCCTGCCGACGGGTCCACTGTCTCAGAAAATGAAGCTATAATCTTCTTGTGTGGTATCTTGACCATATGACTGATGCCATCAGACCTAAACATTCCATTATTCTTTGGGCTGAGTGTCTTTCCTCCTAAATTCCAGGGTCCTCTTTATAATGTTCTGGATTCTGTCTTCTGACAGTGTAGCTAGTGCGTTCACAGTATCTAGTCTTATTCCTAGAAAGAGAAGAGTCTGGGTGGGATAAAACTGGCTCTTTTCTGAATTTATCAGCCACACCAATTCTGTTAAGTGTCCTATTACAGACTGAGTATGATACCTTTCCACTTCTTCTGACCCTGCTATGATAAGGTGGTCATCTAGGTAAGGTATGATCTGAATCCCCTTCATTGTTAGTTAGAGTTTCCAGAGCAGCTGCCAGTATCTTTGTGAATGTTCTGGGTGCGGTGGATAGACCGAACGGGAGACACTTGAATTGAAAATGGTTTCCTTCTATAGCAAACCTGAGAAATCTTCGATCTTGTATCCTTACTGGAACATGGTAATAGGCATCCTGGAGGTCTATTTTCGTCAGAAAGTTGTTGGAGCATACTGACCTGATCACTGTATTTTACAGTTTCCATCTTGAACTGCTTCTGCTTCTTATGGTTGAGTGATTTCAGATCTAGAATTATCCTGTATGCTCCTGAAGCTTTCGATACTGACCTGAAAAGGCTGGCCTTCTGTGAATTCTTTGGTATCTGATTTTTTGAAACTCTGCTTCATGGGGGTCCCTTTGAATTCCAGCTGATATCCTGTCTCCAGGATCTTGCATACCCATCTGTCCTCTGTCTTCCAGTGATGCCTGAAGTTGTGAAGACGCCCCCCTAAATGATTCGAAGACAGGACCCGCTGAACTTCAGAACTCTTTTTTTAAAAGGCACTTTCTTGGGGAAATCTCTTCAGAATGATCTTCTGGAACTTTGATTAGACTGTTGCCTTCTTCCTTCACCCTGTCTACGCTGATATCTGCCTTGGGTACGAAAGGAATAATTCCTAGACCTGTATTGGGTCTAGACCTGATCTGGGTTTCCTTCCCTGCGGTAAAAAACACTTCCCCCTGTCAGCTTTTTAATTATTTCCTCCAGCTGATCTCCAAATAGCATTTCTCTTTTAAAAGGTAAGGAAATTAGCTTATTTTTAGGAACGTCTGCTCCCCAAGACTTCAACCAGAGTGCTATGCGAGCTGAGACTGAAAAGGCTGAAGCTTTTGCCACTAATCTTACAGAGTCTAGTAAGGAGTCACATACAAAACTATTTGCCTCTTTAAGAATAGCTACCTCTTTTAATAGCTTTGATCTGGATACAGATGAATCTACATTTTCCTCTGGAGTATTTAGCCAAATTCTCAGTTCTAGAGACCGAAGCCAGGGCTGTAGCTACTTTAATATTTCCTATCAGGGAATATTGCTTTTTTAGCACCGAGTCCATCCTCTTCTGCATTGGATCTCTTAAGGCTGATCCATCTTCAAATGGAATAGTGGTAGGTTTGGCCAAACAAGACACAGCCACATCTATTTTGGGAGGTTTCACATCTTCTTCCATAAAAGGATACATTTTAAAAAAATAGCTTGGTTACAGTAGTTCTCTTATCTGTCTTTTTCCATTCATCCTGGACTATATTAGTAATAGAATGATGTACTGGAAAGGAGGGTTTACTTCTCAGATTCCACAAAAAAGCAGTATCCATAATGTTCAGCTCTTTTTGTTCTTCTATACCCAATGATTTCCTAATATATTTCACAAATCCGTCTATTTTACCCAGGGAAAAAGGTGAATTTACTCACCGATATTTTGTTTTCCTCTGTGTCCTTCCACTGCAATCTACTGTGGGAAACTGGCTCTGCCCTCCAGCTGGTAGGACCAATCAAAAATTATAAAGTTGTCTGATTCCCTTGACTGCCAGTTATTCCTTGTTTAACCAAGCTGAAATTATACAAAGAAAGTTACATACAGACAACCTAAATCTCTATAAAACCAGTAATTAAATGGATATAGAATGAATTGTACATAAGGCTATAAGAAGAGTCATAGACTCAAATACACAAGCAAATATATATAACTGAGTGCAGGAACGATGCAACCATCTTACCAGACCCATCTATTAGGGTGGGTTGCAGTGGAAGGACACACAGGAAAACAAAATATCGGTGAGTAAATTTCACCTTTTTCTCTGTGTCCAATCCACAGCAATCTACGGTGGGACTTACCAGAGCAGTACCCCAGTAAAAGGGTGGGAGATTCAATTTGAAACAGGAATGGCTGCTTCCAGCACCTTCCTGCAAAACTTATCAATAAATGCCTGAATGTCCAATTTATAATGTCTAATAAAGGTGGACAAAGACCATGTCGCTGCTTTGCAGATCTCTTCTGGCATAGCTATGGCCTTCTGGGCCCAGGAAATGGCAACAGCTCTAGTGGAATGTGCCTTAATCCCAGCTGGGGGTTGTAACCCAGCAGAGTCATAAGCCAGGATGATGCCCTATTTTATCCATCTGGCAATGGAGGCTTTGGATGCCGCAGTCCCTTTAAACTTCCCTGCAAAGTGCACAAAGAGGGCTCTGTCCTTCTGGAATCCTTTAGTTCTGTCAAGATAAATCTGAAGGCATCTCACCAGATCCAGATTATGAAATTTCTTCAATTTGCTGTTGGTCGGATTAGCACAAAAGGATGGCAAAATAATCTCCTGGCTAAGATGGAAACTAGAGACTACCTTGGACCTGAATGAGGGCTTAGGACGCAAAACCACCTTATCCTGATGAAACAGTATAAGGAGGATTGCATAGAAGGGCTTGGAGCTCTCCTACCCTGTGTGCAGAAGTGACCACTGTGAGCAGTACTGATTTTAATGTTCGATGTTTCAGAGATATTGATTCCAAAGGTTCAAAAAAGCTGTGTGAACAGAATTGGGTAAGGACCAGGTTCAAATCCCAGGGCGGAATATCTCTAATTGTAGGCTTAATTTTAGAAATAGCTGACATATATCTTCTGAAAACATATTGTTCTGAAAAGGGGGTTGCTAGTACTGCCGATAACGCAGATAGTTGGACCTTTAAAGAGGCTGGTTTCAACCCCTTCTTGAATCCCTCCTGAAGGAAGTCCAGAATGCATCCTGATGAAATATCCCTCCTGTCTAAGTTCTGTTGAATACATCATCTTTGGAAAACAGCCCAAATCCTGTAGTAGATCTTGGAGGTCGACAGGCGTCTACCGGCCAGGATGGTTTCTATTACTGAATCCGAAAGGCCTTTAAGCTTCAGAGACTGCTGCTCAGCCGCCATGCCATCAGCCTCCAAAATGGTGGATCTGGATGTAGTATTGGACCCAGAGTCAGTAACTGAGGGATCCAAGGTAACCTGATGGGATCTCTGATTGACATCCTCAGGAGATCCAAATACCAAACCCTCCTGGGCCAGTCCGGGGCAATCAAGATCACCTCTGCTCTGTCCCTCCGGATCTTCTGGAGTACTTCTGTTAAGGGTACTGGTGGAAACAGGTACACTAGATGAAAATACCATCTGTAAAGGACAGCATCCTGCCCTATTGCCTTGCTGGACTTCCACCTGGAAAAGAACATCTGGCACTTGTTGTTGGTTTCTGATGCCATGAGATCTATAGTGGGTGTGCCCAAGATTGCTTATGATCTCCTGGTAAATTTCTTTGTTTAGAGACCATTCGCTCTGGTCTATACGAAACCTGCTTAAGAAGTCTGCTTGAGTGTTGAGCTTCCCTCACAGGTAGGTCTCTTTTAAGGTTATCCGTCGAGATTCTGCCCAAAGAAAAATTCTGAGGGCTAATTTGTTGAGAGACAGGCTTCTCGTTCCTCCCTGGTTCATCAGATATTGTACTGCTGCGGTATTGTACGACCGCACTAGCACAAATTTTCCTGTGAGATCTTTTCCCAGATATCTGAGGGTGTTCCAAACAGACTGAAGTTCTAACAGATTTATGTGTCTTTTTGATTGTGCCGGTGTCCAGAGTCCCTGGGCTGTTTTTGATCCCCAAACACCTCCCCAGCCGCTTAGACTGGCATCTGTGGTCACTGTCTGCCATGATACTTCCCTCAGTGACCCTTGGGAAAGGTTTTGAGGCTGGCACCACCACTTTAACTCCTTCCGGGTGTCTGTAGCAATAGGAATCTTTAACCAGATGTTTGATGGATCCCTCTTGAAGTGTTTGAGGTAATTGATCTGGGCACAGCGACTGTGGGCCCTCGCCCAAGGAATTATGGGATGTGCTGAAGACAAATTCCCTAGTAGGAGTGAGAACTCCTTCGCCGTTTGTTGACGGTGTGCCAGAAACTTTGATACTCTCTTTAGCAGCCGACTGTCTGTCTTGTGATAGAGTTGCTAGGTCCTGGCTGGTGTTGAACAGTACGCCCAGAAAAAGAAGTTCTTGGACTGGCTGCAGCTGGCTCTTTTGAAAATTTATCATCCAGCCTAGTTTTTGAAGTAGATCTAGACATAAGACTGTGCTTTTTCTTGAATTCTCTTCTGATTCCTCCACAATCAGTATGTCGTCCAAATAAGGAAGTACCTTTATGTGCCGTTTCCTCAGAGATGCCATGGCCACGGCAAGCACTTTTGTGAAGACTCTGGGGGCTGAAGCTAGCCCAAAAAGGTAGCACTCTGTACTGAAAATGGGAGTTGAAGATCTGGAATCTGAGAAATCTTCTGTGAGCTGAGTGCACTGGAACATGATAAAAGGCATCCCTCAGATCTATTCTGGTGAGAAATGCTTGAGGAAAGACTATCTTTATTGCTGTTTGTATGGTTTCCATCTTGAATCTCTAATTTCAGATGAGAATTGATCTTTAAGTTTAAGATAAGCCGTAACTCCCCTGAAGGTTTCGGAACAGCAAAAATTGTAGAATTCCATGGAACTCTTCGTTCTTGGGAACTCTATTATCTTGTTCTTCAATAGAACCGAAATCTCCTTCATGCCCTCTGTTGTTACCTGATTCCGGATTCTGGAGGAGCAATAGTGATGGAATTGTGGGACAGTTTTGAACTCTAAGTAGTACCCCATCTGAATTATCTGACGCACCCGTCTGGACTGATCTTGAACCATGCGTCCTTGAAGGACTCCAGCCTGCCCCCAACTGGAGTCTCTGATGGGGTAACTACAATATCATTGCTGATTTGGCTGGAACCTAGGTTTCTTCCGGAACTCTTTTTAGTTCCACACCGGGGTCCCTGTGATGTTCCACTCTGCCTTTGATCGTACGCCCGGACAGGTCTGTACCTTCTTGCTTCACGAAAGGACAGCTTTCGAGCAGAAGCGCCTCTAGGAGATGATGTTTTGGCTTTACGTTGTTGTGGAAGGAACTGGCTCTTCCTACCTGAAGACTGGTGAATTATGTCTTCCAGCTGGCTACCAAATAATTTGTTGCCTGTGAAAGGGAGAGAAACAAGCTTATTCTTAGATGTAGCATCCGCTTCCCAGGACTTTATCCAAATGGCCCTTCTTGATGTGATGGATAATTCTGATGATCTTGCCAATCCCCTGATGTTATCCAGAGTGGCGTCGCATGAAAAATTTAAGGCATCCTTAATAGGACCTAATTCCTTTAACAATCTGGACCTGGATACCGAAGAGTCCAACTTTTCTTCAAAATCCGCTAGCCAGATGCGCAGAGTTCTAAAGACACAGGCCATGGCTGTAGCAGTTTTTAGAGTCTGCCCAATCACAGAGAACTGTTTTTTTTAGTGCTGAATCTGCTCTCTTCTGTCCATAGGATCCTTTAGAGATGTTCCTTACTCTAACAAAAGGGCTGTTCTTTTGGAAATCTGTGCCATAGCCGCACCCACCTTGGGAGGAGAAATCCATACAGCTGTATCTTCTTCAGTAAAAAGATACATGCGTTGCATGCATCTAGTGTTCTGTAGGCGCCTATCACCCAACTTCCATTCATTCGCAATCATATCCTTGATTGAACTGTGAACAGGAAAAGAGGAGGTCTCTTTCTTGTAACCTATGAAGGCAGCATCCATTACATTTAATTCTTTGCGTGTGTCTGTTAGACCAAGGGTCTTTCCTCATAGCTTTAACCAATCCATCCACCTTGTCTACACTAAAAGCACCTTGATCTTCCAAGATTTCTCCTTCCTCAGCAGAAGAAGCTGCATATTCAACATCCATTAAGCTTGTATCATCTTCAAGAATATAGGAAGTGCCTTCTTGAGGATCAGACTGTCTATGCCTTTTCCTTGAAGTCTCCTGCATAGAGGAAAAAGTCTCTTGCATAGATGACTTCATCCAGCTCAGAAATTCAGTAAACTGAGCTGGAACTTCAGAAAAGGATACCTTCTGCAGGCATTCCACACATAATTTGGCATTATCAGAGGCAGGGATCTTTCCGTCACAGCCTGCACAAGGCTTAAACTTAACAGCAGGTCTATCCTCTTTGGGAGCCTCTGTTGGCTTTTTCTCTGACTAGCCTTCCTTAGACATGTTAGAATTCTATATAGCAATAACTAAAGAAATACAGACAGCAAAACAGCATATTTTTATATATATATATATATATATATATATATATATATATATATATATATTAGGGGTGCACCGAAATTTCGGTAGCCGAAACGTTTCGGCCGAAAATGGCATTTTCGGCAAAAAGCCGAAATAAAAAAAATGGCCGAAATGGGGAAGGGGAAGCTCTCTCATTGCTCCCTGAACTGTCAGAGCCTTGTTATGTTCAGTCAGTGCCCTCACTGCGCTATGCTCCCAGAACGTGTTAGTTCTCCACTTTAAAAGTTGCTATCTTCACTATACTACAAGTCCCATCATCCTTACCTTGCCTGGTGCCGAACACAGCTTTGTTTGAGTGCTAAAGAGAGCTGTGAATGAGCGCTGCCTCACTCTCTCTCCCCGCCCTGTATTCTGCTTGCAAAGCAGGGTAGGAAGCGGGGCAGCGCTCATTCACAACTCTCTTTAGCACTTAAATAAAGCTATGTTCGGCACCAGACAAGGTAAGGATGATGGGACTTGTAGTATAGTGAAGATAGCAACTTTTAAAGTGGAGAACTAACACTTTCTGAGAGCATAGCGCAGACGTGAGGACACTGACTGAACAAAACTAGCAAAACCATCGCTATGTAACTAACACGTTCTGGGAGCATACCGCAGAAGTGAGGACACTGACTTAACATAACGAGGCTCTGACAAAACTTTGGCCTGCAATCTATGAAAAGTTCTCTGGACATTTATTTTGCAGAACACTGCATATTTAGTTTGATATTTTAATCCATACAGTGTTATGCTATATTGTAAATTTTAGAGTAAAATTATATTAAAGCAATGCACCCTGGGACTTGTAGACCTGTTTAGTAAGCAGTATTGGTAACCTTCAGCTCATGGGACTTTCACTTTCACTGTGCCATTGTACTTGCTCTACTATATTTTTTGTTTCTTTTGTTAGCCCAATAAACTAAAAAAAGTCCTTTTCAGTTTCGGTTTTCAGCCAAGTGCATCCTGACGTTTCGGTTTCGGTACGAAATTTTCATTTCGGTGCACCCCTAAGGAATACATAGCAGATGCCCTCTGTAAAGGGATTATTAGGAAATCTACTTCTCCGGCCGGTGCTGGGCTCTTTTTTGTTAAGAAAAAAAGTGGCGAACTGCGACCTTGCATAGACTATCGTGGGCTGAATAAGCTGATGGCAAAAAATGCCTACCCTATACTACTCATCACCGAGCTGTTTGATAGACTTAAGGGGTCCTCGATTTTCACCAAACTGGACCTAAGGGCAGCCTACAATTTGATACGTATCAGAGCCGGTGATGAGTGGAAAACTGCCTTCAATACGAGATCTGGGCATTATGAATACCTAGTCATGCCAATTGGTCTATGTAATGCTCCTGCAGTATTTCAAGAACTGATCAATGACGTTCTTAGAGATATGTTACAATCTTGTGTCGTAGTCTATCTTGACGACATACTTATCCACTCCAAAGACCTGTCACAACACATCAAGGATGTGTCTGAAGTCTTGCTGCGCTTACGAAAAAATAAATTATTCTGTAAACTGGAGAAATGCGAGTTCCACAAAACCAGTGTACCGTTTCTGGGGTTTATAATTGGCAAAGACGGCATTGCCATGGATAAAGAGAAATTGACGGCAGTCTTACAATGGCCTAAACCCAAGAGCCTCAAAGCCATCCAACGATTTCTGGGCTTCGCCAATTATTACAGGAAGTTTATTAAAAACTTCTCCTCTATTGTGAAACCTCTGTCTGACCTCACGCATAAGGGCGCTAACCCATCCCCCTGGCCGGTGGCTGCTGAAGAGGCCTTTGAGAAGTTGAAGGTAGCCTTTGCTGAAGCGCCTGTGTTGTCCCACCCTAATCCAATACTCCCCTTTACTTTGGAAGTTGATACCTCAGATATTGGGGTCGGGGCGGTGCTCTCTCAGCGACAGGTTAAAGGCGGTACACTCAGACCCTGTGGATTCTTCTCAAAAAAATTGACTAGTGCTGAAAGTCATTACGAGATTGGTGATCGAGAATTACTGGTCATTATCCTCGCTCTCAAAGAATGGCGTCATTTACTTGAAGGCACAAAAATCCCCGTTTTGATTCTAACTGATCACAAGAATCTGACGTATCTTTCTGAGGCCAAGAGACTGTCTTCTCGCCAGGCCAGATGGGCACTGTTTCTATCTTGATTCAATTTTGTTGTATCATACCTGCCGGGATCAAAGAATGTTAGGGCTGATGCTCTGTCTAGACAATTTAAAGCAGAGGTTGACAGAGAAGAGGTACCAGCACCTATCATTCAACCTGATCGAATATTGGCTACCATTCCTACTAGTATTACTTCACCACTAGGGGAGGAGATTTTGGCATCCCAAGCCTCTGCTCCTCATGAGACTCCAGTGGGCAAATGTTTTGTCGCTGAGCCATTCCGTACTCGATTACTTGAGACCTACCACTCCTCTAAGGCTGCGGGACATATTGGTAGGGATCAATTGTTCTGGTCTCTCTCTCAGCTATTTTGGTGGCCTTCTATGAGAGCTGATTGTGCCAATTTTACGAATGCCTGTGCCACCTGTGCCCGTGCCAAAACCTGTAGACATCTCCCTGTGGGCTTGCTTCAGCCGGTGCCTAATGGTGAACGCCCTTGGTCTCACGTCTCTATCGACTTTATAGGAGAATTGCCCGGGTCTAGAGGGTACTCCTTCATATTGATGGTGGTAGACAGGTTCTCTAAAATGGCACACTTTGTACCCCTCTGTGGCCTTCCTTCGGCCAAAGAACTGGCAATGGTATTCGCTCGAGAAGTATTTTGGTTACATGGAGTACCCAGGGTGCTGGTGTCTGACAGGGGGAGCCAGTTTGTGTCCAGATTCTGGAGGGCATTTTGCGAACAGATGGGCATACAGCTATCATTTTCCTCTGCATATCATGCCCAGACTAACGGGGCCGCTGAGAGGGCCAATCAAGGATTGGAACAGTTTCTGCGATGTTTTGTGACTGACCATCATGATAATTGGGCCGACTTGTTGCCTTGGGCAGAGTTCGCCAGGAACTGCGCAGTTAATTCTTCCTCCGGGAGCTCTCCGTTTTTGATCAATTATGGGTTCCAACCCTGTCAGCTCCCGGATTCCTTTCAATCACAGCAGATTCCAGCTCTGGATGAGCATATAGAGCAACTCCGTTCCACATGGGCACAAGTTCAGAGGGCATTGGGCCAGTCTTTTCAGCGACATCAGCATCATGCCAATCGCAGAAGGCTTCCAGCGGTTTCCTTCCAAGTCGGGGATAGAGTATGGCTGTCCTCCAAGAATCTAAAACTCAAGGTCCCATCTAATAAGCTGGCACCTCGGTTCATTGGTCCGTACAAGATCATTCCCAAAATTAACCCTGTTTCTTATGCCTTGGAATTGCCTGCTTCTATGCGCATTCATAATGTATTCCATGTGTCTCTCCTTAAACCTCTGGTTTGTAACCGTTATACTACCCCACCTGTGATGCCAGGTCCTATTGAAGTCGAGGGGCAGGAGGAGTATGAAATACAAACTATTCTTGATTCCCGCAGACGTAGAGGAGGGGTACAGTATCTGGTGCATTGGAAAGGTTATGGTCCTGAGGATCGTTCCTGGGTTGACAGCAAGGACCTTCATGCACCCAAATTACTACGAGTATTTCATGCCAAATACCCTCAGAAGCCTGGACCCTACTCTAGGAGAGGGGGTCTTTGAAAGGGGGGTACTATCACGGTGCCCGTGATTCGTGCTGCTCTGTGTCTATCACCTGCTGAGTATTTGTGATTGGCTGTCTGTCATTAGCTCTCCTCACACAGCCTTTTTAAACCCAGGTTGAGCACTTCCAGGTTGCCCTTTCGTGGTGTCTCTGACTCCACTCTGCCTGACCTTCTTGTCAGATCTCTGGGCCTGTTTCCAGTGTTCCTGTATGCTATATTCCGGTGTTCCAGTGTTCCTGTACATTAACGTTCCGGTGTTCCAGTGTTCCTGTATGCTAATGTTCCGGTGTTCCAGCGTTCCGGTGTGCCTGTATTCCGGGGTTCCTGTGCTCCAGCACCGCGCGGGTTAACCTGTACGAGTTCTTGAGTCTTGCGCTCCAGCTGTCGCTTCGGCGACATTGTTCTCCTTGCTATTGCATACACATTGTTGGTTCCAGCGTGCGGACGCTGGTTTGCTCCACTAAACCTGGTTGCGATATACATTGTTGGTTCCAGCGTGCGGACGCTGGTTTGCTCCACTAAACCTGGTTGCGATATACATTGTTGGTTCCAGCGTGCGGTCGCTGGTTTGCTCCACTAAACCTGGTTGCGATATACATTGTTGGTTCCAGCGTGCGGACGCTGGTTTGCTCCACTAAACCTGGTTGCGATATTCATTGTTGGTTCCAGCGTGCGGACGCTGGTTTGCTCCACTAAACCTGGTTGCGATATACATTGTTGGTTCCAGCGTGCGGACGCTGGTTTGCTCCACTAAACCTGGTTGCGATATACATTGTTGGTTCCAGCGTGCGGTCGCTGGTTTGCTCCACTAAACCTGGTTGCGATATACATTGTTGGTTCCAGCGTGCGGACGCTGGTTTACTCCTTAAACCTGGTGGCGCTATTTACCATTAGTTCCAACATGCGGACGTTGGTTTGCTCCTGAACATCCAGTACTGTGGTCAGTCGCTGTCCACTTCCTTGCAGTTGTCTGATTATCCCTGGCTATAGACTTCTGCTGAGTAAGACCTCTAGACTTATGCTCTCTGCTGTCTTAGTCACCTAACAGCTGGTCTATTTGCTCAGGCTGCCCTGCCCGGTATTGGTGAGGCCGGTAGAACCTTGACGTTACCATCCTGTAGGTTGCCTCACCCGGTATTGGCAGGGCCGGTAGAGCCTACTACAGTATATCCTTGGGCTGCCCTGCCCGGTATTGGTAAGGCCGGTAGAACCTTGTAACTCTCCATCTTAAAGGTTGCCTTACCCGGTATTGGCAGGGCCGGTAGAGCCTACATTCAGCATCCCATTGGGCTGCCTTGCCCGGTATTGGTAAGGCCGGTAGAACCGGAATTATCATCTCACGGTTGCCTTACCCGGTATAGGCAAGGCCGGTAGAGCCTGTCATTTATATTGTCACTTGGGTTGCCTTGCCCGGTATTTAGGCAAGGCCGGTAGAACCTTTTGTATGTTCTATTGATGTTATATTGTTATGTATGTTTACCCTACGGGGACTGCCTTTAACTTTTAATAAAGTTAAATTTTACCAAACCTTAAGTCTGAGAGTCTTCAAAAACCATGACACATACGTACTAGTATTACTTCACCACTAGGGGAGGAGATTTTGTTGTCCCAAGCCTCTGCTCCCCATGAAACTCCAGAGGGCAAATGTTTTGTCGCTGAGCCATTCCGTACTCGACTACTTGAAACCTACCACTCCTCTAAGGCTGCGGGACATATTGGTAGAGATCAA
The DNA here is from genome assembly GCA_037306005.1 of Rhinophrynus dorsalis. NCBI lineage: Eukaryota > Metazoa > Chordata > Amphibia > Anura > Rhinophrynidae > Rhinophrynus > Rhinophrynus dorsalis. Next base: position 296,836,405 of record CM074719.1, read on the forward strand.
TTGTTTTGGTCCCTCTCTCAGCTATTCTGGTGGCCTTCTATGAGAGCAGATTGTGCCAATTTTACGAATGCCTGTACCACCTGTGCCCGTGCCAAAACCCCTAGACATCTCCCGGTGGGCTTACTTCAGCCGGTGCCTAATGGTGAACGCCCCTGGTCTCACGTCTCTATCGACTTTATGGGAGAATTGCCCAGGTCTATAGGGTATTCCTTCATATTGATGGTGGTAGACAGGTTTTCGAAAATGGCACACTTCGTACCCCTCCGTGGCCTTCCTTCAGCCAAGGAACTGGCAATGGTATTCGCTCAAGAGGTATTTCGGTTGCATGGAGTACCCAGGGTGCTGGTGTCTGACAGGGGGAGCCAGTTTGTGTCCAGATTCTGGAGGGCATTTTGCGAACAGATGGGCATACAGCTATTATTTTCCTCTGCATTTCATCCCCAGACTAATGGGGCCGCTGAGAGGGCCAATCAAGGGTTGGAACAGTTTCTGCGATGTTTTGTGACTGACCATCATGATAATTGGGCCGACTTGTTGCCTTGGGCAGAGTTCGCCAGGAACTGCGCAGTTAATTCTTTCTCCGGGAGCTCTCCGTTTTTGATCAATTATGAGTTCCAACCCTGTCTGCTCCCGGATTCCTTTCAGACACAGCAGATTCCAGCTCTGGATGAGCATATAGAGCAACTCCGTTCCACATGGGCTCAAGTTCAGAGGGCTTTGGGTCAGTCTTTTCAGCGACATCAGCGTCATGCCAATCGCAGAAGGCTTCCAGCGGTTTCCTTTCAGGTCGGGGATAGAGTATGGCTGTCCTCTAAGAATCTGAAACTCAAGGTCCCATCTAATAAGCTGGCACCTCGGTTCATTGGTCCATACAAGGTAATTCCCAAAATTAACCCTGTTTCCTATGCCTTGGAATTACCTGCTTCTATGCACATTCATAATGTATTCCATGTGTCTCTCCTTAAACCTCTGGTTTGTAACCGTTATACTACCACACCTGCGATGCCAGGTCCTGTTGAAGTCGAGGGGCAGGAGGAGTATGAAGTACAAACTATTATTGATTCCCGTAGGCATAGAGGAGGGGTACAGTATCTGGTGCATTGGAAAGGTTATGGTCCCGAGGATCGTTCCTGGGTAGACAGTAAGGACCTTCATGCACCCAAGTTACTACGAATATTTCATACCAAATACCCTCAGAAGCCCAGACCCTACTCTAGGAGAGGGGGTCTTTGAAAGGGGGGTACTATCACGGTGCCCGTGATTCGTGCTGTTCTGTGTCTGTCACTTGCTGAGTATTCCTGACTGGCTGCCTGCTATTAGCCCTCCTCACACAGCCTTTTTAAACCCAGGCTGAGCACTTCCAGGTTGCCCTTTCGTGGTGTTTCTGACTTCACCTGGCCTGATCTGCGTGTCAGGTTTCTGGGCCTGCTGTTCCTGCGTTCCGGTGTTCCAGCACCTAGCGGGTTAATCTTGCTGAGTTCCTGAGTCTCCTGCCTGCCGCTTCTCCAGCCGGTTTGCTCTGCACCAGCGGTTCCGGTGGTTCCAGTCATCTGTCAGTGCATCAGTCTCGCCCCCGGTGGACTCCCCGTTGGAGTGTGGGGCTCCTGCTCTAGCCCGTCGCTCCGGCGACATTGTTCTCTTCGCTGCTGCGATATACACTGTTGGTTCCAGCGTGCGGACGCTGGTTTACTCCATTAAACCTGGTTGCGATATACACTGTTGGTTCCAGCGTGCGGACGCTGGTTTACTCCATTAAAACCTGGTGGCGACATTTACTGTTGGTCCCAGCGTGAGGACGCTGGTTTACTCCATTAAACCTGGTTGCGATATACACTGTTGGTTCCAGAGTGCGAACGCTGGCTTACTCCATTAAAACCTGGTGGCGACATTTACTGTTGGTCCCAGCGTGAGGACGCTGGTTTACTCCATTAAAACTGGTTGCGATATACTCTATTGGTTCCAGCGTGCGGACGCTGGTTTACTCCATTAAAATCTGGTTGCGATATACACTGTTGGTTCCAGCGTGCGGACGCTGGTTTACTCCATTAAAACCTGGTGGCGACATTTACTGTTGGTCCCAGAGTGAGGAGGCTGGTTTACTCCATTAAACCTGGTTGCGATATACACTGTTGGTTCCAGCGTGCGGACGCTGGTTTACTCCATTAAACCTGGTTGCGATATACACTGTTGGTTCCAGCGTGCGGTTGCTGGTTTACTCCATTAACCTGGTGGCGATATTTATTGTTGGTTCCAACGTGCGGATGTTGGTTTGCTCCTGATCTATCAGTACTGAGGCTAAGTCGCTGTCCACTCCTATGCAGTCGTCTGATTTTCCTTGGCATTAGACTTCTGCTGAGTAAGACCATAGTTCCTATTCCTCTCTGCTGTCATAGTCATCTGACAGCCGGTCTACTCGCTCAGGCTGCCCTGCCCGGTATTGGTAAGGCCGGTAGAACCTTTGTCATTACCATCCTTAAGGTTGCCTTACCCGGTATTGGCAGGGCCGGTAGAGCCTACTACAGTGTTCCTCAGGCTGCCCTGCCCGGTATTGGTAAGGCCGGTAGAACCTTGTACATTACCACCTTTAAGGTTGCCTTACCCGGTATTGGCTGGGCTGGTAGAGCCTACACTCAGTACTCCTTTGGGCTGCCTTGCCCGGTATTGGTAAGGCTGGTAGAACCGGTACATGTCATCTCACAGTTGCCTTACCCGGTATAGGCAAGGCCGGTAAAGCCTGTTATCACTACTGTCACTTGGGTTGCCGTGCCCGGTATTTTAGGCAAGGCCGGTAGAACCTATTGTATGGACTATTATTGTTGTATTGTTATGTATGTTTCCCTATGGGGATTGCCTTAACTTTTCAATTGAGTTACGTTTTTACCAAACCTTACGTCTGAGAGTCTTCAAAAACCGTGACACTAATGGTGAACGCCCCTGGTCCCACGTTTCCATTGATTTCATGGGAGAACTGCCAGTGTCTAGAGGGTATTCCTTTATACTGATGGTGGTGGACAGGTTTTCTAAAATGGCTTATTTCGTGCCCCTCCGTGGCCTTCCCTCTGCTAAAGAATTAGCGGTGGTTTTTGCTAAAGAAGTATTTTGGTTGCATGGAGTACCCAGAGTGCTGGTGTCCGACCGGGGGAGCCAGTTTGTATCTAGATTTTGGAGGGCATTTTGTGAACAGATGGGCATACAATTGTCCTTTTCCTCCGCCTACCATCCCCAGACCAATGGGGCCGCTGAGCGTGCCAATCAGGGATTGGAGCAGTTCTTGCGCTGTTTCATTACTGACCATCATGATAACTGGGCCGACCTGTTGCCCTGGGCAGAGTTCGCCAGGAACTGTGCAGTTAACTCCTCATCCGGGAGCTCCCCATTTCTGATTAATTATGGGTTCCAGCCTTGTTTGCTCCCGGATTCCTTTCAGTCTCAGCAGATTCCACCTCTGGATGAGCATATCGAGCAACTCCGCTCCACATGGGCACAGGTTCAGAGGGCACTTGGTCAGTCCTTCCAGCGCCATCAGCGCCATGCTAATCGCAGACGATTACCAGCGGTTTCCTTTCAGGTTGGGGACAGAGTATGGCTTTCCTCCAGAAATCTTAAACTTCAAGTCCCGTCCAATAAATTGGCTCCTCGATTCATTGGTCCTTATAGGGTGATTCGCAAGATCAAATCTGTCTCGTATGCCTTGGACATCCCTACGTTCATGCGTATTCATAACGTGTTCCATGTCTCTCTCCTCAAACCTCTTGTATGCAACCGTTATACTACCAACCCTGTGGTGCTATGAAGTTCAGAGTGTCATTGATTCCCGCAGACTTAGAGGAAAAGTGCAATATTTGGTGCATTGGAAGGGTTATGGTCCTGAAGAACGATCCTGGGTAGATAGTAAGGACCTTCATGCTCCCAAATTACTGCATATCTTCCATTCTAAGTACCCTCAGAAACCGAGACCCACTTCTAGGAGAGGGGGTCTTCGAGAGGGGGATACTATCACGGTGCCCGTGATTGCTGCCTTTATCTGTCAGTTACCTGCAGGGGGCTCTTCATTGGCTGCCTGCCTTCAGCCCGCCTTGCATTGCCTATTTAGTCTGAGCTTGGGCACCCTTTGGTTGCCCTTTCGTGTTGTCTCTATGCTGTTTGTACCTGCATTGAGTTCCTGAGCCATTTCGCTGTTCCTGCTTGTCTGTGGTCATCTAGTTTCTGCTCTCCGGTTGACTGGTTCCTGCATCCGTTCCTGATCCAGTTGGGGTTGCTGTACCTGCTGCTGTTTCCTGCTGCCGTTCCTGATCCAGTTGACTGTCCACAGAGCTGTTCATCTCCATCCTCGGTTGGGTTCCTGCTTTGGATCGTCTACGTGGTGCCTGTTCCTCCGGTGGTCCTGGCGACATTTTTATTCACTTGTTGGTTATCCCAGTACGCGGGTACTGGTTCTTTCCACTATAACTGGCTGCTGTTGCACCGGTAGAGTCACTGGTTATTCCAGTACGCGGGTACTGGTTCGCTCCACTAAAACCGGCTGCTGTTGCACCGGTAGAGTCACTGGTTATTCCAGTACGCGGGTACTGGTTCGCTCCACTATAACCGGCTGTTGTCGCACCGGTAGATTCATTGGTTATTCCGGTACGCGGGTACTGGTTCGCTCCACTATAACCGGCTGCTGTGCACCGGTAGAGACATTGGTTATCCCAGTATGCGGGTACTGGTTCGCTTCACTGCCAACCGGCTGCTGTTGCACCGGTAGAGTCTTGGTTATTCCGGTACGCGGGTACTGGTATGCTCCACATTAACCAGAGACTGTTCAGTCCTAGACAGCCCCGTAGATTGATGATTTCCTCCAGTACGTGGGTACTGGTTTGCTCCCTGTATACACCGGTCGCTTGTTGCAAGATCTGTCAGCACCGGTTGTGACTGTGTTTACACTGCTCACATTCTGATTCGCTCCTGCATTACTGGCAGTCTGTACCATTCTGTATATCCTGTGGGCCTCACCCTGTCATCTTATGTGACTGGTCTCTCCACCTAGCCAGTCACCTAGGCCATCGGTGCTGCCATTCTGTTTTGCAGTCCAGGCTGCCTTGCCCGGTATATTGGTAAGGCCGGTAGAACCTAGTCCTCTCTATTCCTACGTTGGGTTGCCTTACCCGGTATTGGCAAGGCCGGTAAAGCCTCATTACTTGCAGTCTCAGTCTCCTGGCTGCCTTGCCCGTTATATTGGCAAGGCCGGTAGAGCCTATACTATTCGATTGTACCAGTCTCCAGGCTGCCTTGCCCGGTATATTGGCAGGGCCGGTAGAGCCTTTACTATCCGTTGTACCACTCTTCATAGGCTGCCTTGCCCGGTATGTTGGCAGGCCGGTAGAGCCTACACTATTCGTTGCACCAGTCTCCAGGCTGCCCTGCCCGGTATATTGGTAAGGCCGGTAGAACCTTTCCACCTTGTGCCATCTAAGGCTGCCTTACCCGGTATTGGCAGGGCCGGTAGAGCCTGTATCTCATTCCTTGTACCAATACTCTGCTACTATGTAAATCGCTATATATATTGTATGTGTATGCTACCCAATAGGGTTTTCGTTAACTTTTCAATAAAGTTGTGTGCAAGGGTTAACGGAAGGCACAGTGCTCTGTAAGAGTAACCGGAGGCCCAGAGTAACGGAGGCAGCAAGCTCAGCAAGAGTAAACGGAAAGGCCCAGACACAGGAGGCAACGACACCGTCAGCCCTGCCACAAGCACAGCGAAAGTCAGAATGTCGCCCAGGCAATGCTGGAACAGCACACAGCAGGAACACAGGCAGGGCCAGCAATGTAGCCGGGTCAGATCACGGAGCAGGAACGTCAGCCAGGCCGGGTCAAATCACGGAGCAGGAACGTCAGACAGGCCGGGTCAAATCACGGAGCAGAAACTAAGGAGCGTAGTCAGACGGCCAAGTCGGTACACAGGAAGCAGGAACACTGGACACACAGCTACACAGCAACACTGGCTCAGGAACACCTTGAAAGGGCACCTGACAGGTGCCAAAGGCCAGGTATAAATAGGCCATACTGGGCGGGCCAAACAAGCTCAGCCAATGGGAGCGCACCACAGCAAAGAATGACAGAGGAAGATCATGGGCACCATGATAAAAATACTATGAAAAGATTAAGCCCTGATGCTCTTCTGAGCAGGGTACTTCGAAACGAAGGCTGGTTCTGCTGGGCAAGGGTAAATTGTAACTGGGAGGGGGTCTCCTTCTCCACAGAGCTTCAGCTGCAAATGCCCTGCCACCTAGATGAAGCTACTTTAATCCATGTTTTATGTGTTCTACAAAGGATGCTTCTGGATTCAGGAACCAGAACACTGAGTAGACGTAATAAATGCTCTCATGTGGATCTCTTTGTTCAATCCCTAGTAAAGCACAACCCTCAACATATTTCATTATCTTTATATTCAATTTGCAAGGATTCAAATTTGACTATTTGAACTCTCTTTTAAGTTTCATTTAGGCTTTGCCCATCTGGCCTCCTACAGTGCACCAAAAATGACTGATCTCAGTGTCTGGTTGATGTGTTGCCAGTACCCTGAGTCTGCCATCTTATTACTGTATCATTTTACATTGATTTTATTTTGGTAGATCCCTCCTTAGTGATTCATGTCAAGTAAAGATCAGTTTACATCTGCCTCTGTGTCACTTCTGAATTATAATAATACTTTGTGACCAATAGTAGGAACAAATTCCTCAACATGTGTCGTGATGCATATTGTAACATAAATTTTGATTAGACAGTAGGAGAATTACGGTTTCCTACCTTGTAGTTTCCAGAAGGAGAGCGCACTTTCCTCCTATTCTAGCTGTCAGCAGTTCACAACCCACCTAGCACCCTCAGCTCATGCCTTCAGTGCACTTGTCTGATATCAGAGCAGGAGTAACCTACTGATTTTAGAGGCTCCAGAATAATTCACATAATTATGGTGTACCAAAAACTAACTGTACATTTTTAAGGTTTCAGATTCCCTTATGAGCCCCAGGGATAAGTTTTCCAATGCTGCATTTATTGAGAAAAGCATGTTGTTTTTTTACATCTAGTTTCAATTGATCATTTAAGGTAAAGACCCAGAGCACTTTGGCCAACCAAGGAAGTAACTTGCAACTTTGCTAAACAATGAGATAGACAGAGGCACCCAATACAATTTGCAGGGTTTATCCTCCTGAGTTAAAACAAGAGTTGTTTCACTGCTGAGAGGTGTTTAAATTCAAAATGTATTGCAGTTCAATCTTAAATTTCTAAGTGTAGTATCTCTATAGCCAGAAACTTTACAGTGAAGCTGTTGCTATACCATCCAATGGAGGTTAAAGGTCAAATGACCAGAGCTGTCCATAGGATGGTATAGCAACAGTGTCACTGTAAAATATCAAGCCATTGAGATACTGCGCTTATAAAAAGGCAAAAATGAGCTGCAATAACTTTTGAATAAATCTCCTCTCAGAGTAAGAGCTCCCTTGTTTTACTCGGGAGGATAAAACTTACAATATATATTTTTACATATTGTTACTATCTCTTTAACCCCTTAACGACCCTTGACGGTCATAGTACGTCAAGGGTCGATTTGACTTAACGACCCATGACGTACTATGACCGTCATCGAGTTCCGGGCTCCCCCCGCGGCTGCACGCCGTTCGGGGAGTCCGGAACGCAACGGAGCAAAAAAAAAAATTTTGCTCCGTGGTCGTTCAGTCGCGTCTTCGGCCGGATTTCCCGGTCCTTAAGGGGTTAAAGAGGAGTTATCATGTTTTACTAAGTATGCTCCAGTTGAAGCAGATTTCGTAAGTAAGCCTGGGGCTGCTGTGTGCTGACCGAAATGGCTCCAAACTGTAGTTCAGAGGTTAGAAAAGTGACGCACTTGGATGGAACACGAACTGGAAGTCAGTGAAACTGAGCCCAAACTCAATGGAGCAGACCTGATGATTGGGCAACTACTATGTGATAATTGCTTTAGAATGCAGGACATTTATGAAAACCACTCACTGCAGGCCTTCAATGGTTCTTAAAGGGATAGTTATGTCCAACAATAATATGCCCTAGTTTGATTCAATAAAGTTTTTCAGCAGTTATGGCCCTGTTTGTAATGTCTGTACCTGTATCGTTTCACCAAAATTCCTTGTTGAAGTCTCCCCTTCCCGCCCCTTTTCATCAAACTCCCTGTAAGTTGGTTAGAGCTGACTTGGTGTCGGCCAACACGACTGATCCTTCAGAGGCACAAACTTCTATTCAGCCTGTATGTAATCTTGGCCCCTCAGCAGTGACGCGTCGCCTCCTCTGCACCCCCTCCCACAGGCTAATTCAGTGGAGCACGCATAGAAGACTTCACAGACTTCACGAGCACACACTCGATCGGAGGATTTTTAAATATGGTGGACGTGCTTCCATTGCCACTAAACTTTGAAGGTTATAAACTAAAGAATAATTAAACGCTTTTCAAAATTAAAGCTACCGATATACTTTATTGAATTTGGAGATTCAGATGGAACGTTTATGTATTAGGACATTACTAACACTTTAAAGGAAAGCTCTAGTCACCAAAGAAGTGACAAATCAAGAGGAGGCTTCCACTTGCCAGATATCCCCTTTACCCTCTTTTGCCCCAATCAGATCAGAGCATTGGCAGGCAACTGGATGATCCTTTTGTGGTATCTCCCGCAGCCCGTCTATTCTCTGGTACAGTGTAAAAAATGGACAATTTCCATCCACCACATCACACACACCCTATTTTCACCTCCAAAAGCACACATCTTCTTTCTTTTGCTTAGAGCCTACCTTCATTTACATATGCATCATCATGTTGTTAAAAGTCTTATATCTACTTTTAATTCATATACCACTAAGGCATGGACAGCCAATGTGCAGCCAGCCCACCTGAGATTTAAAAAAAAAAAAAAAACGTTTTACCTAATTAACTACTAGCACACATGAAGTAGTAAGTCTGTAAGACCTAATCCCCTGCCTGCCAGTTCCATACAGTTCAAGAATAGAGGTTGGTTAAATATCAGTATTATCTTTGACTTGAGCAATAATTAAATAAATCCATATTTATGAATAGCTGACAGGCTATATTTTAATAAAAAAAATAATGCGGCCCTTTTATGGCTTTGTTAGCATGTGGTCCATGACTGAAAAAAACTTGGGCTCCCCTGCACCAACAGTTACTATTGTATTTTCTGCAAGTTCACTTTTGATCTTTCGCATGGGTCATTAATTTCTTATTTCTGTCACTATTTTGTTTAATAACTAGGCCTAAATCAGTCACAATTGCATTTGTAACCTATGTTTTTTAGTTTGTGACATGTTTATACATATGACTAATGTGGGCAGATTTCCACTTTAAAGCAAGTCACTAATGATATACACAGATCAGGAGAGCACTGGTTCCTGTGCAGTCATGCAACATAAAAATGTATCAAGTGTCCCAAATCAAAAAGTGATCTGGTCAAAGGTGTAAATAGTCATTGGAAGGCCCCAGTGCAAGCATTTTTGTGGGCCCACTTTCACAAATATATTTTCATAAAGGCATAACTAGAAACTATTGGACCCTGGGCAAATGGGGCCCCCTTGGATTCTGGGTTCAGGCATACGAGCGGCAGTCAAAGCTGTTTAGTGTCATCGATTTCCAGCTATTTACCCGAGTATAGGCTCCCAGTCGAGCAAAACCCTAGACAGAGGGTTGAAGCTAAACCCAGGACTAACGATATATCTGGGAGAGCAGAATCTTGGTCTGGAGAGCCGATTAATACGGGGAGCTGTACTTTGACAAGAAACCGACACTGGTGGTTATCCAGTGAAAGCACTGATACTGAGAGGCCATTTTTGCCTTACATAAAGGTGAGTGTAATTGGCACAGAATAAAAGATGTTACTTGGCACGGTGAGGGAGAACACATTTGAAAGAGGTGGAGGTGTAATATCTTCGAAACAACAGTCTACACTTAGATTTGTGTGTGCCTTTTCTTGTTTTTTCTTCTGTTTTTCTGCATATTTGGATGAACTTTGGTACCAGAGTTCGCATGGAAAACGGCAGCACCACTAAGTAGAGGACTTTCTCAAGGACTTACAAGGAATCAGGTGTATTCTAATTATTGATGCTTCATTATTAGCGCTGTTGCAGTATTCTCGATATTGATTCTGAGTTCATAGTCTGACACAACTTCACCCTCTGAACCCCTATAGTTATGCTCCTGGATTGGGTCAAATTAAAGTATCTTCCATTTTTCCCTAATTAAAAAAATAGCTGGAAGGCCCAAGTTGTCTACGCCTAGTCTATACACAGGCACAGCAACAAATAAAAAAAGACCACTCACACAGCTTCAGATAGCACTTAAAACAGATACTAATAATGCTGGAACGTCAAAATATGTACTAACTAGTTGAAGAGCCTGTGTACATAGGCCACAGTGCCACCCAGCAACGGCCGCGGTGCAGTCATGCACAGTAGGACTGCCGCGCCGCTGTTGATACGGAGCGGGGCACTCCAAATTCAGACCGTAATCCTTCGGTGCGCAGAGAGGACTACAGTCTGAATTCGTAGCCCCGCTCCATTATCAGCCACGGCGCGGGCAGTCTGTACTGCGCATGAATGCAGCTTGAGCAGCCGTCTCTACTGCGCATGACGGCTTCTGACAAACACACATTTAGCGAATTATTATATAGTATGGGGAACTACAGTCACCCACCTCTGTCCATTGTTGCTGCATCTTTAGCGCTAAGTGTATGCTGCATTCACTGCTGGTGATAGAACACAGAGGAGACTCAGGAAGAAAATCAGTAAAAAGGAGACTTTTTGGTACATCTCATAAAACAGGAAACACTGTGGAGCAAAAGGATATCTGCCTCAAAGCAATCACAACACATGATTCTGTTGCATTATTATTATTCTTTATTTATATAGCACCAACTTATTCCGTATTGCTGGAGGGTTCCGTAGTCATTAGTCATAGGCATGCTGGGAAGAAAAACATGGAATGCTCCCCTGGCTAACTGTGGAAAAGCAGTCATCTTCTGCATTTTGGACCTGTAGTCCTTAGTTATAACTAAGGACTATAGGTCCAAAATGCAGAAGATTATTGCTTTGCCACAGTTAGACTTTTGTTTTGATGTATTCCAGTTTGCAAAATATACCAATACAGTCTCATTTTATTCACCTTCGTCTATTCACAGGCAGATGGAATAGATTTTGGAAAGAGACTTGCACAAAACATATTCTTGGTATTTTATTGAACATGTATTTTACTTTTTTGAAAACCCTTACTAAAAATTTTTGCCCTTGTGTATAAAAGAATCAAGGAGCAATTCTGGGACAAACCAACTGCGCCATAGGAACATATAAAAAAGCCTGTTCATGTAACCATTTAAATGTCAGTGAGATAACGTTTTGTACACCCCCTCTGCTACTCAAAGGGGTAAATGAGCCTTTAACCAGCTGAATGCTAGAGAGGTCGACAACACATTTCAATTGGTTGGAACTTTGGGAGTGTTTATTTGTTCCCCATGGTGTAGTTGATTTGGCCCACTTTTATTTTATACTTAAGGCCTCCTGCATACCTAGCAACTTTTTAAATGGCCAAAGGGGGACACTTGTTTTAGATGGTGATGAAGTAGGGAGTGGTTGATAGGTGAGGCATTACAGAGAATTGTAAGGTAATTTCTTTACTTACTAAAACACACAAACACATATTCCAAAAAAGTACACCAAAAGAGGGAGCACTGAATCAGATATGTTAAATTGGCAGTAGAGGGATACTTTATCATTCAATTATTCTTGAACTACATCTCTGACAGCGTTGAAATAACACTTCCCATGGCCCAAATACTATGAAGATTAATTTTTGCTTAGCTGCTTTTTTTGTGAAACATTATTATCCCTTTAAAGGAGACTCATAATAGATGCATTCAAACCAGAGATAATTTTAGAAAAACAAATATAGCTTTATTAGGACAAAAGTAATATAAGACAGAATGACTCTATTTCATAAAAACATACCTGAAAACAAACACAGAGAGGGGTCAAGTATAGCCCATCAATAATAGAGAAAGTTGCCTAAATAATAAGCCATTCCAATAGTGATCAGAAGGCTTCAAATGAAAAGGAAATAATTCACAATGACACCTTCCAAAACAAAGAAATAACAAACCATATACAGTAAAACATTCATAATGATAAAAAAGTGAAAATGTACTTATTTTGCTAAAATCACATTCTATGTATCAAAAAGATTTACATTGATTGCGAAAGTTTCAATTATTTGAAAAAGCCCTGAGTCCTCCGAATAAAAAAATACCAAATTTGTATAGTTTTACGTACGTCCATGGCTAGCACAGAGCCCTAATCACCAGGAGCGCAAAATGGCTTTTTCAACTTTATGAACTAGTGTTTTGTGGTAAAACTACCCTAACACAGTGGAATAACGATATAAAACTATATATTTCTGGAAAGTAGACAACCTGATGCATCTAATAAGGGGTGACTTGCCTTCATATCCAAAGCCTGGTGTGCCCAAATGTTTCCAGAAAGTGGCACTATAGGAAAAAAATTAGCATTTTCTTACATTTTTGCCCCTTTAAATGTACTGAAATCTGTGAAAACCATGGCATTTCCAACTGTATTCATTAGCTAGTGCTCTTAGAAGAAAAATGACTCTCCATTGGAATGAGATGACCTACTTTAGGGGGTGCCAGAAGCACTTAACTACATGTACCTGTTTTCTTCTTTGAATATGGCTGCTTGTACTACAATGTTCATAACTGTTAGAGACATGAAGGAATACAAGGTATACCATTTTGGAAAGTAGACGCCCCACTGTTATGAGTTGACCTACCTTAGGGGGTGCTAGAAGTACAAAATTACAACTACTACAACCTCTAACAATTTTTCAAACCTGACTTGCCTGTATGAAAACCTACAGAGCTGAAGAAAAGGTAGATAAACCATACTATTTTGGAAAGAAGATAACCCCTAATGAGGTGTCACTTGCCTTCTTACCCCAATCCTGGAGTGCATAAATGTTTCCAGAAGTAGGCAATATAGGAAAATAATTGCATTTTTTACATTTCTGTCCCTTCAGTTGTAATGAAATCTGTGTTTGTTAGCTAGTGCTCTTAGGAGACGAATGACACCCCATCGGTATGGGTTGATATACTGTAGGGGGTGCTAGAAGTACAAAACTACACCTACTACAACCTCTGATTTCTCTAACTTTTTCTCAAACATTTCTTGCGTGTATGAAAGTGGTTATAACCGCTACAGAAGTGAAGAAAAAGTAGAGAAACCGTGCCATTTTGGAAAGAAGATAACCTTCTGTATCTAATGAAGGGTCACTTGCTTTTCTACCCTTAAGTTGTTGTGCACAACTATTTCCAGAATGCGATGCTACAAATCAGTGACTTCAAAGATATGAAAAATGGTTCAACACCATGGGATTTCCTAGAAGGACCTCCTGCCAGCCTACGACAAATGGTACCCCAGTGCTGTGGGTTGACATACCATATTGGGCACCAGGAGTGTGGCTACCAGTGGAACAAGGATGGGGAAGCAAACAGTGTATGTTTGATTCTATGGCTATCAGTGGTCAGTCACTGTACGTGGGGACCTGTGACATCCAGTGAAACCAGGTGGGGGGAGGGACGAGGGGTCAGGCAGTGTATGTGGGTATATTTACCAGTGGGCAGTGAGTACATATGGCGGTGGTGGTGGGGGAGGTAAGATAGTGCATATCTGTGACTACCAGTGTGCACTGTAAGTCCTCCACATACACTGTTTGATTCCTAGCCTGAATCCAGTGTGTACTGACACTTGGGTCTACCAGCGCGCAGTGGAATCAGGCTGGGGGGACAGATTGGGGGAATGGGACTGCCAGTGGGCTGTAGAACTTGGTTGGTGGTTAGGGTACATGGGAGGAGGACTGGAGACATTTTCTGTGCATGACATGGGGGTGTCCAATGCATTTCAAGGCACTAAACACCCTGTTGCACACAAAGAGTTAATTTTTATTTTAGCTATATTTTTTTACTCATACCTCATCGGGGGCATCAGTACCACTTCTGATGTCCCCCAACAATGTCTGAATAAAAACTAATGGGAACAAATTGTGTGTGTCTGACACAGGGCATTGCGAAGTGTGAGTGTTGGACGTGCTTATGACACATGCAGGTTTTTTGGTGTTTTTTCCCACCTAATATTTTTGTGTAGACCTCGTTGGGGGCAACAGAACTCCTCCTGATGCCTCACAATGAGGTCTGAATAAAAAATAACGGGGGGGGGGATAATCCTTTTCCTGTCACAGGGGTGTCCAATGCATTGCAAAGCAAAGCACTGGACCTCCTGTGGCACACAGAGGGTTAAGTTTTATTTTATTTTATTATTTTTTATTCATACCCTGTTGGGGGTCATCAGGACCTCTCCTGATCACCCCCCAACAAGGGCAGAATACAAAAATAAATATTTTACATTTTTTTTATTTAATTTCAGACCTCATGGGGGGACATCAAGACCCCTCCTGGTGTCTCCCCCATTTACTGATCTCCCAGCCGGTTGTGCTGGAAGATCAATATGGCAAATGAAGGAGAGCAAAAGCTCTCCTTCCCTTCTCTCCTACCTCCGGTAGGATGAACGCCATAGGGCAAAGCTTACTAACATCCTCAGTGACCATGTCACCGATGACAGTAGGAGGCTTCCCTGATCCCACCCACTCCTACTCGGAAGTTAGGGTAGGAGAGAGGGGAAAGGAGAAATCATATTGACCTCCCAGTGCGATTGGCTAGGAGATCAATAACTGGGGGAGCATGAGGAGAGATCCTCATGCCCCACTCCCCATGAGCACCATTCTGGTTTTTTTTTACTGAGCAAAGATTGGGGGTTAGGAGCGTGAAGTCGGCACCAGACTGAGGCTGTGAATGCAACACTGTGGAAATCTGCCGGACTGACATCATCAGGTGGAGACTGACTGCCAGTGAGGCATACAGGATGCTGAGAAAGGTGCAAGGAGACTGGGCTCTTTACCAGATTTGGATCCTGACTTACCCTTTCTTTTTTGGGTGAAAAAGATAGAACTTCTTGCGAGTAGATACCCTGAAGGGGTATATTTGTTTTTAAAAAAAGCTGTTTTTTGGCTTTAATAAAATACTACGCTTAGAGGTCCCGTTTTTGCTCTCCTGTTCTTTTCTTCTCTGCAGTATCTATGATTTACTACATGCAAGTTGACACAGCTTATTTTCAGGATTGAGCATCGGGATTTGGATATACAAACTGTTTGGAATGGTTTATGTGGACTTTTTAAACTTTAAACGCTATATTCAATTTTGTTTATTTGATCTCCTTAGATTTATTTTGTGTCACAATTATTTTGTGTTCGATTCAGAATTTTTTCTTCAATTAGTGGGCATGGGAGCAAAATGCACCCCCTCATATGCAAACTTTTTTGGGGTGGTGGGAAAAATAATTGTTTTTTAACAAGCATCTGGACCAATGGGCTGATCACATTCTGCTGTAGGATAGCAAATTATTTTTGTGGTGTGGACCAGCAGATGTGTGTGATACAATTAATTTGCATAATGAAAACGATTTAAGTATATATTTAACATACCGTTGTTCAACCACCTTAGTGGATTTTTTGGATTTAACCATCACTTTGGATAATGTTGGATGTATACAGACTAACCTCTTTCGCAAGTCAACTGCTGTTAAATCTCTTCTACATTTTTCCAGCACACATCCGATCTCCATAAAAAAAAGACTATCCCCATAGGAAGTACTTACGTGTAAGACGTAACTGTTCCACAAAACAATCTTTTGAGCATAATTCACAAGAGCTCTATCAAAGATTGTGGGCTGGAGGCTACCCAAAATCCTGCCTTAAAGGGATAGTAATACTTCGTTTTATCTTTATTTTATTTTGTAGGCATTAAAAAAACATGAAGAACGATATAAGTCTTATCTCTCAAACCTTTATGGTTTAAGAGATATTCACAAGCAAAGTACCCCCCCCCCCCGTTCAGCCATATCAGAAGGGAGGTGCCCAGGTAGACTGCAGAGAGGGACAATCTTCAATTAAGATAAGGGAAAAACCTGAAAAACTTGTCAAGGGGGGAAGGGCTTTCATTGTTTTCATTGTAAGAAGATTGTCCCCTGCTGTTATCTGTCTGGTCTTACAACCAGATTCACATCTGAGAAGAGATGGCTTACACTAGGTAAAAGGGGCAGGAACTTGTTATACCAACCAAAGAGATCTTTAGTCCTGTCACAGGTAAAAGTCTACAACCTAGACATTTGATTAACTGTCATACAACTAGTAACTATGCCTTTGGGTGCCCCTGTAACTGTATTTATGTCGGACAAACAACACAAATGTTGAAATCTCAAATACAGAAGCATCTGTCACTAATCCATAATGTGGCCTAATATAAAGGTAAGGGGCATGTGCTGACTACCGTAGTTCAACACTTTCTTCAGGCTCATAATAGCTCTACTAAGGGAGTGGTAATAATTGGTCTGCAGAAGATTAATATTGGGATACGTAGAGGTAATGTTCGAAAATCCTTATTAAAAAGGGAAACTTGGCGGATTTACATGTTGCAATCTTGTAATCCATCAGGTATGAACGAGGATATGCTTTTCTCTTGTTTTATTAAATGTTTGAGGCTATACTCTCCAGTTTCAGATAAGTCTGGTCATGTTACACGGAACCACTGATTGACCTTCATCTATCCTGAATCTAGTCCGGTTTTCCAGTCCTTAACTAAAATTTATACTAAGCTATTATTCAAATTCCTTTGGGGACCATACTTACTTACGCACCTTTGTATTGAATACTTTGACCAGGGGACACCCCTTGAGATTAGAGGAAAGGAGGTTTAGGCTTCAGCAGAGAAAGAGTCTTTTTTACAGTAAGGTCTGTTAAATTATGGAATTCCTTCCCCAAGGATGTGGTTATGACAGATACAATGGATACATTTAAGAGAAGATTAGATGCGTTTCTTTCAAAACAGAACATATAGGGTTATACTGTGTATTAGTAGGCAAATCAGGAAGATCTGTTAAAGACTAACTGATTTGGTAGCAGAAAAGCTATATAATTCTCATTTCTCTGTGTTATTAGGCAAGGGCTGAACTTGAAGGACTTGTGTCTTTTTTCAACATAATTTACTATGTTACTCTACATTAACCTTTGATTGAAACTTGTTCTAAGCAGTGGAACAGACTCTGTTTTGAGACAAATTCTATTATAAAATATTAAGGAGTGAAGACTAAAAATTGGAACTGTACTCTTGCTGGATGGACTCCTTTCATGATTAAGTTCCACTGTATATATGTATAGAGGAGAGATCGAGAATATGCCTAAATGTGTTCTACGACTCATATAGATATATACATATACTCTATCTTTACTAATATGTAAATTTATTAGCTAATTAGTGGTCCTTATTATTTTACACATTTTCTGCTTAGGATTCTCTTTGTATAGTTTTTGATTTCAGGAATATTTAAGTTGCAAATGAAGAGTTTTATTAGGATTCTTTACTCTGGACTATGGTCAATGTACGTGATATCTTATTTCTAACACATTGAAAACTACCTTATGGTTATTTTTAGAGTCTGTCCACATTATTCAATATTACGAATTATTATTTATTTTTATTCTTTATAAAACTAGTGCCGATGAGAGTTGCACTTGGATCTGCTTAATATTATTCAGTAGAACACTTGTAATGGATAAGATTACTATTTGGCACTTATTTTTTATGCAATTAGCCTTACTACATAATTTCTATTCTTTCTATAGAGTTGCATATATTTTTAGCCTTTCATTGTGAACATAACTTGCTAACGCATGCACATGATAGTATGAATGTAGCTGTTTATTCAGTCCTTGCAACCTCTTTCAATCAGCATGATTATGGGGTTGAATTTCTGGTATCCAAGTCTAAGATCTTTCAGATTATGCACGCGCACAAATGGTTTTCAGCACTGTATTAAAAAGTGATCGTGGATATTATCTCGGCATATTATTATGATAGTCTAATATATATGTGCCTTTCTTTCATGTATTTTTTAATAAATATGTTTGCGACATTCAGTCTTCTTGTATCCATTTTGTTTAGAGCTACTTAGTATCGTGTGTTCATTAATCCATGTGTTCATTGGCTGCCATCCAGTTTAATGGGATAGTAATGGTTAATTTTAAGTTGATTTAATATTGTAGACATTAAAAAAGATTAACATCAATGCAAGTCTTATCTCTCAAACCTTTATGGTTTCAGAGATATAACTTACTAAAGTTACCTTTTCCTGACTGTTTTACTCAAGTCTGCCATCTAGCTGACAGCTGCAGATTCCAGTCATTTGACCAGACAGAGGCTCTTCAGCAGAGCTGAAATCACGCTATTTAGAAATAAATACTTCATTGGAACGGTCTACAAAGTGTGCTTGCAAGCCAGGCACACTTTGTAGACCGTTCCAAATTAAGTATTTATCTTTAGATATTGATACATCTGAGCTGCTGAAGAGCCACATCTGGTCAAGCAACCAGAATCTGCTTCTGACATCTTTTCAGCTCGTCAAGCAGAAAGGGGAGGGACCAGAGAACTTTATTTTCCTATATCGCTCAAACCATAACGGTTTGAGAGATACGAATAAGTGCAAGTACTCTCTTTAAATTGTATATACCATATAGTTAATACTTTTTTCCTGACATTACTATCCCTTTAAAGACGTTCTTTCTCTGATTTGTTTGGCAACCCCCGATGATACCACTTGCTGGCGATACATGTTGGGCCATTCTTGGGGTGGGGTTGACATTTGTAATGCCGCCTTCCATTCCATACTTACTCTATACTTATATTTATTTGGATAAGTATTACTCTTTTCCTCTATTTTGGTTCTTGTGTCTTTGCACAGATGTATGATTGCACTTTTGGAATTATGCACTTTAGCTTTAACATTTGATAAATTAACTAAGTCATTTTGAATATTTTACTGCATCTAGTTTGTTATACTTTTTTTGTATTATTGTGAATTATTGCCTTTTTCATTTGAAGCCTTCTGATCACTATTGGAATGGCTTATTAATTAGGCAACTTTCTCTATTATTGATGGACTATACTTGACTCCACTCTGTGTTTGTTTTTATGAAATAGAGACATTCCGTCTTATATTATTTTTGTCTTAATAAAGCTATATTTCTTTTTCTAAAATGATCTCTGGTTTGAGTGCCTCTGTTATAAGTCTCCTTTAAAGGGATAGTAGTTTCACAAAAAAAGCAGCTACAATTAATCTTCATAGTATTTGGGGCATGGAGAGCGTTTTCAATATTGTCAGAGTTGTAGTTCAAAAGTAATTGAATGATAAAATATCCCTATACAGCCACTTTAACATATCCGATTCAGTGCACCCTCTTTTGGTGTACTTTTTGGAATATGTGTTTGTGTGTTTTAATAAGTCAAAAAATGACCTTACAGTTGTCTGCAATGCCTCACCTATCAACCACGCCCTGCTTCATCACCATCTACAACAATAGTGTCCCCCTTTTGTTTGTTTTGGAAGGTGTTATTGTGAATTATTGCCTTTTCATTTTAAGTATTCTGATCACTATTGGAATGGCTTATTATTTAGGCAAGGTTCTCTATTATTTATGGGCTATACTTGTCCCTCTCTGTTTGTTTTTATGTATTATTTTATATTATTTTAATCCTAATAAAGCTATATTTGTTTTTCTAAAAAGATCTCTGGTTTGAGTGCCTCTCTTATGAGCCTCCTTTAACATATCCAGTACAGTGCACCCTCATTTGGCGTAGTTTTTGGGATCTGTGTTCTAGCAGATTTTGGGTCTTACTAGAGTGCACCACACTATTTATTGTTTATGTTTTCCAGCGATTTACTGTACCTGTGCTAATCATACGTTTGTTATATGCAGGGCACAAAATTTCCACTCGCCACTAGCCACTGGCGAGTAGAAATTGAGCCCTGGTGGGTATGTTTTGGCTTGCAGTGGCGAGTAACTTTTCAGGTGTGTCACATCATGGACGCCGCGAGGGAGCGCTTGGTAGCATAAACCAGCGCTCCCTCGCGGCGTCCATGATATGACACACTGCTTGCAGGCTGACATCCAGGGCGGCAATGCAGCTGAGCCTGATCTGGAGGCAAGCGCTCTAGTAATACAGAGCGCTGGGAGATGACATCATCTCCCAGCGCTCTGCATTACTGAGCACAGCGCGCGGGAGCTTCAGCTCTGTGCCGGAGGAGGCACAGAGTACTTTCCACGCCGCTAGACCACCAGGGACTCAAGGTAGGGCGATGAAGAGGCTTTTGTAGGGTGACCACGTCCCGGAATGGCAGGACGGAAATGTGGTCACCCTAGTTCTCCAAATTATATAAAGTTGTAGATCAGTGATTCTCAACCACTGTGCCTTGGACTCTGGTATGCCCTGTGCACCAGCTAGGGTGTAATTTTCTCTAATGACTTAGAGAAAAATGTGATTTTAATGTTTCAAATGTATATTTATGGGAAGTGTTATGCACAATATTACCTGTTTTGTCTTTCTAAATGTGAAAATAACTGTATACTTCCTTAAATAAATATATCCCCACAGATGACCTGTAAAATGCTAGGGGTGCCCTAAAAATTCCAGTATGCATGTTAGGGATGCCTTGAGCAAATAATATTGAGAACCATTGTTTTAGACTGAGAACTAAGTGTAAAACATCTAAGTTGCAACCAGTGGTGGCACTATAACAGGGCTCAAAATTCAGCCCTGGCGAGTAGAAATTCAGCCCTGGTGGGTATGTTATGGCTTGCAGTGACGAGTAACTTTTCAGGTCTGGCTAGTAGCAAAGGACTTCAAATTTTAAACCCTGCACTACAATATAAGCCCTGCTTAGGGTCCCCACTTTGTCACAGAGCCATGCAGTGTTTATACAGTTTAGCCCAGTGATTCTCAACCAGGGTGCCCCATGTTTTCTATGAAGACTAATAAAAATGGCGTTTTAAATAAAGATTTGAAAAAATTGTTATGCACATTATGTTTAATTGTGTTATTATGATTGTAAGACCTAATAATCCTATATAATAATTCGTTAAATCGTGTGTAACGCTGCAACATGCGCAGTACACACTGCTGCGCGTGCTGCAGTCATGCGCAGTAGAGACTGCCCATGCCGCGGCTGATACAGAGCTGGACACTCCTTCGGAGGGCTCAGCTCTGTGTCAGCCGTGGCGCGGGCAGTCTCTGCTGCGCGTGACTGCTCCGCGACCGGGTGGCAGTGGCACTGTGGCCCGTGTAACGGGCTGTTCAACTAGTAACTGTATATTTATGTATGGAACCTTCATTGTGCCCTTGATAAAGTACATTAAATACGATAGTGGTGCCCTGAATGTTCTAGATTACATCATACCTCCCAACATTTCAAATTCCCAAAGAGGGACACTTGTGTTTTAGGGGGTGTTGCTGGGGGAGTGGCTGGTGGGTGGGGCCATTACCAAGAATTTTTAGGCTATTTCATGACCTATTGATACCTCCTTGTGTAACCAAATAAATGACTTATAACAAGATCTAAATATTTTATTTACACAGACTAATTTATAAATACATATACTGATATTTAAACAAACATTAATGTGAGTTTTATTGCTGTACAGCAATATGATACACTTATATACACACACCATGCAATCCGATCTCCTAAAAAGAGGGACATCAGGGTGGGAAAGAGGGATTTGGGTCCAAAAGAGGGACTGGGACTGTCCCTCCTAAAGAGGGACACTTGGGAGGTATGTTACCTGTTAGGGGTGCCCGGAACAAAAAAAGATTGAGAACCACTGGTTTAACCACACAAAATCAGATAGCAATGTCTTATTAGAAATACCAATGCAGCAGTAAAGGGGGGCACCATGGGAATTTTTTTGTTTAGAGCCCCATAAACCCAGAGCTGCCACTGGTCAGCAAGCAGGGGTATATCACATTTAGTTTACATTGACAAACGCGCAACTGGTTAAAGGAGCAGTAGACTTTTTTATGAAAAAATATATATTGTAGGGATTTTCCTATTGAGTAAAATAAGGGTACTCCCACTGCCCAGAGATTTATATTTCCAGAGTGATTACAGTTTAAACCCATGTTTTTTTCACATTAGCAGTGCCCTCTAGTGGTCAAATTCTAATTAGATTTCCTGTTAGAGTCTAATGGAAAGGAAAGTGAGGAAAGTCAGAGACATACAGTTCCCCATAGAATGTGATATATACCGCCTGTCACTTCCTCTCAGAATTATCAGGAAGTAAACACAGTAAATTCACTTCCTGATTATTTAAACTGCTATAATTTTTGAAGAAAACATCTGACAGCGATGGGAGTGCCCTTTTTTATTCAGCAGGAAATGCACTATAAAATATATGTTTTTATAAAAAAAAATTTACTGCTTCTCTAATATTTTAAACACCTCAGATTCAACTTATTTTGAAAGTTCTCAGGTATGAATGGCACACAAGCTGATCTCCTAAAGAAGAGCACACGGGAGACTTGCCTCTTGCGGTTGCTCATAGATCTTATCTGGAGAGAAGGAGGCAGTAAAGACCTCAAATTGTACTCCAGAAGGTGGAGGTGGATCCTTTCCACTGCGCGTTCGCATCACACAGACTCATTGTACTGTGCGCGCGCATGGGATTGCTGCGCGTGTCTTGCGCGTATCTCAGCCTTCAGTCCTCGTGCTCGCAGTCTGCACACAAAGCTTTGGCCGCCGGTGTGTGGAGCGAGTATCTACTACTACTAGTACATTAGTTAATTCCGCCCATTGCCTACCAATAGCCAGAGGCCCAGCCTCCCTTTATTTCTTACCCTTATGCTCACTGCTAAGAAGTCAGAGTCTAGTGGGGGTGGAGAGAACGGTAACGAGCCGCAGCCTCCGGCCTCGTCCTCCTCTTCTTCCTCCTCTTCATCCTCGTCCTCCTCTGGAATCATGGCCTCGCCGGATACCGGGGCAGGCCTGGAGAGGACCCCTAGAAAGAAGGAGAGGGCCTCCCCCGGGGCCGAACACGGAGCCACCTCTAACCCTGGTATCATGGCGGGTGGAGAAGGGGGACTACCGGAGACCCCCGAGGGACGCAGAACAAGCCGCAGGAAGAGGGCTAAGGTGAGTGAGAGATCAGGGGAGTGTGTGAGTTAGACTCCTCAGTTATGTACTGACATGGTCGTGTACAGCGCAGTGCACACTCATCGGGCCATATGTGCAAGCAGGAAAGTGGACTAATTCCGGGACAAACTAAACATATCATTGCAAACAGATAAAATAATACTCCAACATTATGCCATATCTAAACATTTGATTGGGCCTTATTTACAAAAGCGAAGTGGAAAAACTGGACAAGCGAAATGCACAATAGGGGACAAACATTCCCAAAATCCATATTGGTATAAATTGTACTTTTTATCTATTTGAATGGTAGATGGGCAGTGCACTGGAAATTCTTAGAACAGTCATATTTATAAAAGACCAACGATACTATTTTTTTTCTATGGCGAGTTTTTTTTTTTTTTTTTTTTGCTCCAAAATTGATCACCTTTGCCTTTGTACACAATGCCAGTTTGTCCATTATGGTGCAGTTGGTTTCCCAATAATTGTAATACTTTCTTCGTAAATACAGATCACTTTACGTAATACATCTGTGATCTTTTGTTATTCTAATTGTTTTGATCATTCTGCCCCTTAATCTGTTTGCCGTATTTATCAAATCAGATGCATCCTAGAATTTCCGTTGATATGTGGTGGTTTCAAACCCCTTTGAATTATTGTGGTCATCTTGCTACGTAATTCGTTGGAGACATATCTATCATAAAAGTGGATTAAAAGCTCCATTTATATATTTTATAATAACATCCTCTCCCTAGTTCAGTTGGTTTGCGCCAGAATTGCACCTCTTTTAGTTTGATAAATAAGGCTATTTGATGGCCAGAAGAGTATGCAATGCATTGTGTACAGTTTCTTCCAGATGCCTCTGGCAGTGGTAGATATCGGCACTTTTAACAGCTCTGTGCAGTGGAAGAACGTGTACACGTTTTGTGCATTTTGTAGTTATCGTTCAGTGTACAGCGCCATGTTCACTGACTGTGTGCATATATTATAAATCATGCAATTCCATGCATGTACAAAAGGTGGCGTGGAATCCAGAATTTAATCGGGGGGCGGTTCCAGTGTTCATTCGGCAGTCCTGGCCAGGCGAGTTCCAGGTCAGCACTGCCCCCTTCCCAATTAAGAACAGTCCAGCGCATGTATACAATTATTCGGTCCAGCAAGAATAACAAAACCATAAGTCATACATTATTTTTAAGAGCCAGCTAAGGAGGTACAGGAGACAGTATAGGAGGTGCATGTATGTTGATGTATATACAATAAAACAGAAATCTAGAATCTAAAACTTAAAAGCATGGACTCCCAAGCTTTTTGAATTTTCAGTCCATGTGCCAGATAGAATACCTTTTACAGACAACATTTAGTAAGTGGCAAAAAATACCAGTTCAACTGTATTCCCCTCTTCTGTATTCCCATTTTCTCACCTGAATGGGTGCATTTCATATTTACTAAAAAATACATTTTCTAATTTTATATAAAATCCTATTCAGAAATAGGTTTGAATGGGGCTCTGAGTGGCATAAGTAGTCTATGAAGTACACAGCTGCTATTGTAGATGGGCTGAAATAGATTGGCCTGTAGGTTACAGTAGGTTTTTTGTGCATGTGTGGGGTGGGATCTGGTGAATGAAAATAGTCAACGCCCCTCACTCAAATCCTTTTAAGTGAGGGGGCTTGCGTTCTGTTCCCCCTCTGATATCAAAGGGTTAAAGACCATGCTAGCATTCCTGGGGTTAAAACAAAGCACCCACTTAATGTCAGTGGTGTATTTGGTTTACCTTAGAATTGCACTACTTTGCTTTTATATACATATGGGCCACTGCGACTTTTAGTAAATAGCCTTCAGGGGAAAGACGATCATTGCTAGATATTGGTTCTCAAACAATAAATATGCAGTAACAATGCCTGGAATTTGTTTTGTGTATTTATGCATGCACAATCCATTGCATCTTTCTGAACATAGATAATGAACATTTAATATGCTTAATTCAAGGTGTTGTTGGACTCATTCCATTCATTGCTAGACTGTCATTGGCCATCAAATGATAAGTTGTAGTTTATCAATGATTCGAAAAAATATATGGCTTACCCACATGCACAGTAGCAGCAAAGTCTCATTGGGGTGCTAAATTTCTCTGATCTGGCAAGAATGGAAAGGTTGTTTCTGATCAGCTGGAAACCACCTCTTGGTTTGTCTTTTGGCCTTTTTATACAAGTCTTTTTATAGACTACAAGGCATGGTACACTGATGCATTGCTTGCTTGTGTAGAAATTAGAGATGGGAACACTACCTGTTTATGTTGTACACTGTAGAGAAAAAAGGGTGCTCCTCTTGCAAGAAACCCAAATCTCAGATCTCCACACCACCACTAATATTAGGACTCTACTCAAGAGTGACAAAAGCTGAAACAGCACATACGTGTTAACCAGCATAAATGCAGAATTAACCCTTTGCATGCTAGAGGGGTAAACGATGCATTGCATACCACTCTGGCACTCAAAGGGTTAATACCTAAGTGGCTCCGTTAAACATTGTATCCAAAGATGGTCTCACAATAGGCAGGAATTCAATATAATAACCCTTTGAGTGCCAGAGGGGTACGCAATGCAATGCTCTGCAATGCGTTGCGTACCCCTCTGGCACTCAAAGGGATAATGTGGCAGCTCCTCCTAAAATATCTTCCGTGAAAAGAAAGTAATACACAAAAACGAAACAAGAGGGAGCCAATAGAGCCTTCTCATACAAAAACATGATTAACCATTTGAGCACCAGAAGAGTTTGTAACAGATTGCAAAGCATATACCACCTAACAAATTGCAGAGATACTTTACCTGTCTCTGCTCAGGACTACTTCAAAAGAGTCTCCTCATGATAAGACTGATCCTCCAAATAGTCATATATAATGCACTGTTTGTTTTAATTCGGCCATTTACTTGATAAAGCAGAATTGTGTAGCAGCAAAACATGTAGACTTAGTTCTTTTTAAATGTGTATTTTACAGTAAAATTTTCTATACAAATATCTGGAGGATCAGTCTTATCTCAGGGAGGCCCATTTGGCGTAGTCCTGAGCACAGAATGGTAACGTATCTCTGCATGCTTCATTGTGTTGTTAGGAGGTATGTCTAACTTTCAAAAGCTAGCAGATGTGAGTGCATATATCATTTAATTACATATGTTTCTTTTTGTGTGATAAGCCACTGTTTGATTCCTTTTTCTTATTTTGTTTTTGTGTATGTTTTATAGTGTGAGTAAAACTCCATGGTGTGTTTGCTGTGTGTAATGCAGTGTTGTGTAATATGTGTTCTTGATTTCCAGCATGAGTACACTGTCTATGTATGTCAAATAGCCTGCCTATTACTTTGGGTGTATGTTTGTTGTATAGAATACAGTGCTGTATAATATTTTATAGAATGCCAAAATGTTTATACTATGTCTGTCATAAAAAAATTCTGGCTGTGTTTATCCATGCGAGTGTGTTATGTAGCATACCGTGCCTGGTACTTTTTTGCTGTGCTTTTAACACGCAGTTCTTACGCACTGCATCAGTATGGTTTTGTTTTTCTCTTGACTGTAATATACAATGCCTGGTATACTGCCTGTATCATTTATACAATGCCTATGTGGTGTATACAAAATGTCGTTTTTGGCGCACTACCTCTGTGCACTTACTACTCAGCATTTGGTACACTGTGTAGTGTATATAACATGCCTTGCACGCTGTCTGTGTGCGTGTATTGTATATGCAATGCATGCTACACTGACACAATGTGCCTTTATAATTCATATATATCATTCTTGCTTGCTACACTACACTACTTAGGTGTGTCATGTTTATGTGTGTGTATATACTGCATTTATGTGTAAATATATGTAAATGTGTAATTTTTTTTCTTTCTTTTCTAAATATATATAATCTCTCCCTAAATCATTCAGTTCTTGGTATACTGTCAAGGTGGTCTTTTGTGTATATGTAACACTAGCAATATTGGCACGGCTTTTGCCAGTGCAGTTAATAAAATACCCCCCAAACAAAAACCAAAAGTCCCATGCGATTGTATACATGACTAAATAAACATAGAATGTCATATGTCTGGTAGAAATAGGTTTAAAATATTTAGTGGATTTACATGTAGGACTATTTTCCCCTGATATTCCTCCCCCCCCCCAATATGTCCTGGACAGACAGTATGGAGGAGACTTGAATAACTCCTCTTTACTGCCGCCTCCTGGGTGGGTGGGTGCGTGCCAGGCAAGCAGGCTCCTTATATATACTTGCAATATTTTCAGGGCTTTGCCCGTGTGCTTAATAAAATACCCCCCCCCCCCCCCCCCCCAAAAAAAAAAAAAAAAAAAAGTCCCATGTAATATATTATAGATAAATGTAGTGCTTGGTATGCTTCTAATTTTATCTGTTGTGTGTATGTAACATGCAGTGCCTGGTACGTTATTCTTGGTGCCCATGTCTTGCTTAACATACAGTGCATGACACGCTGTCTTTGTTTGTCTTTTTTTTATTTATTTATTTTCTTGTACATGGCTTAGGGACTAGTACACTACCTCGTGTGTTTATAACAGTGCCTTTTTACACTTTCTCAGCATGTCTTTGATACAGACAGCGTAGGCACTGCATTTTTTTATATTTGTTGTTTGTTTATACCTCCTTTGTGCTTCAGTTGTATAGATTATGAGATTGCCACTGTTAACTGATTTTGTATCTCTTACAAACAGGTGATTTTTATTTCTATTTTTCAGTATATCATGAAATTACATTTTGTAGTCCTAACCTTTTTTTTTTTTTTATAGTATGTATGTATGTATGTATGTATATGTAAATCTGCTTTTATAGTATGTTTAATCCCTGGGGGAGATGCACTAAGGTATGATAAACTCTCCAGTTCACTGATTCTTTTTCCAACGTGAGAGATCTTAGTGCATAGGCTCCATAGAATAACACATGTATTGAAGTGATATAAATGGAGAAGTCATCTACTTTCACACTTTAATGCATATCCCCCTGGCCTTCCATCATTCATAGTGTTTGTATTTCACATTGTGCTTCTTGCCCCAAATAAACTCTGGCAGGGCTAAGATGTGCATCTCTAAAGGATTCCTCATGCACGCCTGCTAGTATTACACACAATGCACTGGTGAGCAACATGAGACACTACGGTTATTGCACTACAGTTTCCATCATCCCAGCTGGCTGGGGATGATGAGAATTGTTAGCTGGCTTAGGATGTTAGAAATTGTAGTTCAACCACAGCAGACTGCCTCATGTACCCACCCTTGTTTTACGCTCTTTTGCCCCCAGTTAAATTGATTCATATTCTAATTTCATTCTCCTTCTGGTTACGCCAGCCTCGAGCAGCACAAGAGTGTTTTATTGTCAGCCATCTGCTTGTGCAGACAAAGAGTCCATTATGGAAAGCAAATTATAACAAAGGCTCTAGGTTCAAAGTGACTCCTCTTACTCTATGTAAAAATAAATGGGGACACAGACACTCTCTCTCTCTCTCTCTCTCTCTCTCTCTCTCTCTCTCTCTCTCTCTCTCTCTCTCTCTCTCTCTCTCTCTCTCTCTCTCTCTCTCTCTCTCTCTCTCTCTCTCTCTCTCTCTCGGAAAGAGGAACTAGTAAGTAAAGAGCGCGCCTTGGCAGAAAACACATTCTTCCTTACCTGATGGAAAGGCACAGGAACTATTCAGGTCAAATGTCATATTTATTATTTTTCTCCTCTTTGGTATTCTCAGAGTGATGTTTATTTCACTGTGTTGGACTCCCATCTATCACTCAAGCATGAAGCCAATGAGCTTTGGAAGCCTTTTTGTTATTGGACTTGAGAAATGAATGTCTTTATCTAATTACAGTTTTTATTCTGGGCTGACTTAATTAGTGTGGAGTTTTTTCTAATGGAAAAAAACGTTACATTCTAGAAGTCTGCAGAATTTCCATATTGATTGTAATAGCTTCCAAGCTGGTTATTCCAATAATTTAGAAACAAAAGAAATTGCATAGACTGTACATCAGGAGGAACATCAACATCATCAAGTAACCAGAAACCTAGAACCCACTCACAGTAGGGGGAGGAGGAGAGATGGAAGGGATTGGGGAAAAGCGAGGAGGCATTGGGAGTCTGCAGAATGGGAGGGTCTAGGAAGCTGCTGGCAAGCAGGCTGCATCAGGGACAGGTTCTGACAACTGTTGTTCTAAAGGTTACTGAAGTCTCATGAGAGAAGCTTGGAAGCAGGTTTGTTGAGGTGATTGGTAGGGTCTCCCAAAAGTAATATTGTCTGATCTAGTGCCCTGTGACTTGTGTATTGAGAGCAACAGTGCTCCTCCAGAACATCCGGGCAGGTCCACCAGGTATGGCAAAGTTCCCCCCAGCATAAATCCGGAGAGTTAGGGTGAATAGAGTGTAATGTAGCTGGGGATTATCGCCAACGGAAGAGTATTTTTAAGATATTCTTTTTGGTAGTAGCACAGATGAGCATCTTAGATGCCCTGGACCATATCAAAGACCAGGTCTCAGCAGGAATCTTCAGGCCCAGATCCCTCTCCCCAGGCCTCAATGATCTGATGTTTTGTAAGTGGGTGGTGCATCATATGGGGTAGAGATAAGACCTTTACGGTGTAGTGGAGATATGCTCTGTGTCTCGAGGGTGCAGATTGCCTCGAAAGACAGTGATGGGGATAGGGACTGTGCAAAATGTTGCATATGGTGATAGGGGGGAAAGTGGCCCAAAGTCAAAGTGAACATTTTAAGGTGTTCAAAAGAAGCAAAAGATCCCATATCTAAGATATTGCAAATAGGAGGAGATTCTCTCTTCATTTCAGGAGGCAAGAGACCCCCATTCCTGGCAGGAAGGCAGGATTATCCAGGCGAGGGGTGAGCGCCAAGGGATGTGTGCGTAATCAGGGGTCCTGCTTAAATGCCAGTTCTGTGATGGCAATTTTAAATTGCACTGTAGGTAAGGTAATGGTTGAGAAGTTCCTCACCTGTTTGAGCAACCATAACAAACCAGAAAGTGAAAGAGGCGCTGTGTGTAAATGTTCTACATCAACCCAGCAAGTGTCTCTCGATGGAGCAAACAAAGAGCTGAATTGTTTAAGGTGACATGCCAGATAATAAGCGAATACATCGGGGACCGAGATTTCTGAAGGGAAAGGATTTGTCTGGCAGTGCGCTGCCTCTTTCCTCTCCAGATACAGAGATGCAGTGAGCACTAGAAGTTCACAAGAACTGACTTAGGGGCTAAAACAGGCAATGTTTGAAAACAGTACAAGAGACTGGGAAGGATATTCATTTCCTCTGTGTCCCCTTCCATGACCTTAGTAAATTATGGGTTGTCTCTCTCACTAGTTGGCATTTTGACCTTCAAACCGGAAACTAAAAGAAACACACTTCCCCTCTCCTCCTTAGTCTTTTTTTATATGCTAGCTGGCGACAGAGAGTAGGACAGTGCATTCCACATCAATTTAAAAAGAAAAAAAAAAAAAAAGGGAGACCCCAATGTATATACCTTGTTATAGACCGCATAAGCTGTCTGATCCAGGGAACAGGTCCCTGAAGTGCTGACTCCGTCATGCAACGAGGCGGTGAGCTCCGGAACAAATTTGCTCACCCCCCCCCCCCCCTTCAGACTGACAGGCAGTGTCTGGTGGAGAGCAATATGTGTTAGGAGACAAGGTCTGCGAAGTTTCTCTCTCCAGTGCTGGTCCAGAGACAGGAAGTGGAACAGGTAGGTGCATATACTTATGCCTTTTCACGGATGGTCTCTGTTCCAGCGTGAAACACTCGCCTAATTGACTGCACTATTTAAACTGGCATGGCCTTTGTTGGGCAACTTATATATATAAATTATTTTTAATGTATTTAATGAAATTTATATTTTAGCTATTGATTTTCATTATGGCTACTCCTAAGCCTTTCTCTTCAGAGACCAAATAAAAGTCCATTAATCCAAAAGAAGATAAGTCCTCCCAAAAATCAGAAAAAATGTTTGGGCTGTGAGGCAAAAATCCCTGCATCTAACTCCAGCAAATTGTGTCCTGAATGTCTTCAAAAAGCTTCAGATCAAGCTGTACCAGGCCAATTTCAGCAGTTTTTATCACAGGTGCAAACCTATACTCAAGAAACCTTTAATGCTATGCAGAAATCCCCAGCTTGCAAAAGAACGCGGACAGAAGACCCTGAAGAGGAGACATCACGCAGAATGGAGGAGGGAGACCTGGACAGCATTCAAGATATACTGTCGGCATACTCATCTGAGGAAGAGGGAGAAATAGTTGAAAATGAAGAATCGTTCAACCTAGAAAAAATGGAACCATTCCTGAAGCACTTGGGTAAAGCATTGGGATTGGCGGATGAGCAAAAGGAACAAGACATATTAGATACAGCATTCCTGGTTAATAAGAAATCCAGCCCAGTCTTTCCAGTGCATTGTTAGATCTGAATGGACCAGGGGAGACAAAAGGGTTACGGTGCCAAGAAGGCTCCAAATGATGTACCCCTTCAAAGAAGAAGACTCCGCTTCTTGGGTATTACCTCCTAAGACTGATGCAGCTATATCTCATATCTCCAAAAGAACAGTTATCATGATGGAAGATGGCTCTTCTCTTAAAGACCCCATGGATCGCAGGATGGAGAGTGCTTTCAAGAAGCAATTTTCTTTCCTGGGGCAGAACATTAAGGTTTCTACTGCCCTTGCTCAAGAACCATGAGAATATGGTTAACAGAATTAGAGGAGAAGATTAAATCCTCGGTGTCAAGATCTAAGTTATCAAGGGATGTAGCAACAATAAAAGAAGCCGTAGGTTTTTCATGTGACGACTCCATGGACGCTATTAAGTTGTCAGCGAAATCTTCTTCCTTGTCCGTAACTGCTCGAAGAGCCTTATGGCTGGGATCATGGGGGGGGCTGACGCCTTGTCAAACAGTAGATTAATATCCTTGCCTTTCACAGGAACCATGTTGTTTGGGGAACAACTGGAAGAAATAACAAAAAAGCTATCTGGAGGAAAACGCTTAAACTTAAAAATCAAGAAGGTAACCATTTCGTGACTCCAGGAAGTTTCAGCAGAACAGATCCTATGACTCAATAATCCAGTCCTCTGCCCAGAGGATCAAGGCAGGTTTTAGAAAGGAGGTACCTAGGAAGAACCAAGGAAAGAAGGAATTTTCCTGAAGATCGGCGGGCCCTCTCTCAGATACCAGTAGGGGGACGTCTGGCATATTTCCTGACCATATGGGAAAGGGAAACAAACCTGGACAACTGGGTACGTCAGATCTTGGAGTGAGGGTATTTGCTGGATTTCAGCGAAATTCCCCAAGCAAGAATTTTCAGAACCTCAAAGGTTCCTCAAAACCAGGAAAAAGAAGCCTTGATGTATGCGGCAATAAAAGAGCTCCAGGAAAGAGACATCATAGAACAACTCCCAAACAGCCAAAGGAAAAGAGGAATCTATTCCATTCTCTTCCTGGCAACAAAAACGACAGGGGGGGATTCAGGACAGTACTGGATTTAAAATTTTTAAACACATTTTTGAAATACAGAGCTTTGAAAATGGAGTCAGTGATGTCCATACAGTCAGTCAAGGGAATTTTCTGGCATCCATAGACTTACAGGATGCTTATCACATTCCCACAATGATCAAACATCGGAAGTTCCTCAGGTTCAATTACAAAGGGAAACAGTGGCAGTTCAGAGCACTACCTTTTGGACTGACCTCTGCTCCAAGGGTGTTCACAAAGATTCTAGCGGTGTCCTTGGAGGAAGAAGGGAATCAGAGTAATCCCATACCTGGACGAACTACTCATAGTAGCGGATTCAGAAGTGCAGGCAGTCAAATATATACATGAAACTCATCACCTGGAACATCTAGGATGGATGAACAATTTGAGAAAAAGCCAGCTACTGCCAAGTCATCGACTGAAGTTCCTGGGAATGATGATGCACGTTGAAATGCAGGGCCTACTTATCCCCACAGAGGATCAGCAGTATTATACTGAAAGTCAACAGGGTCAGGAAGACATCCTGTCTCTCAGCGACGGACTTCATGAGTCTACTAGGAACTCGAACGTCCACTATACAAGTAGTTCCATGGGTAAGATGCCATATGCGGCCAGCGCAAAGATGGTTCCTGAAGAAGTGGAGTTCCCTCATTCCTAAAAAAGGAACAAAAATGGTGTACGAAGTTATCCAACCTAAAAAAAGGATGGCAAGTGGTCACCACAGATGCCAGTCTGTTAGGATGGGAAGGACATTGGAACAGCAAGCATGTCCAAGGACAATGGACAAAGAATCACTTTGTCACATAAATCATCTGGAATTAAGAGCCATAGCACACTGCCTTCAAAGATTCAGGAAACATCTGAAAGGAAAATCTGTCCTAGTTCAGTCAGTTACGCGGCAGTCATGCACTTAAGAAACCAAGGAGGAGCCCATAGCCCAACATTAAGCAAGTAACCAGAAAAGATACTAAAATGGGCAGAACGTAACCTATCAACCATCTTAGCTGTACACATAGCAGGCCATCAAAACCACACGGCAGACTATTTGAGCAGAAACAAGTTAGACCGGGGGAGTGGTCTCTCAGCACAGCAATATTGAGACCCCGATAGAGGGAGGGAGACCCCGAGAGGGAGAGGGAGGGAGACCCAGAGAGGTAGAGAGAGAGATAAGATAATAATCATAATAATAATAATCCTTTATTTATATAGTGCACACAGATTACGCAGCGCTTTACACTCATATTGGTCGCTGTCCCCATTGGGGATCACAATCTAAATTCACCTATCAGTATGTTTTTTGGGGGAAGATGTTGGTAGCTTTTTTTTCTCGTTGGTTCCACCCACGAGCTCAGGGCAGGGTTGCCATGAAATTCAAACTGGCCTACATATATCCTCCAACACCCATGATACCCCAAGTCTTGAAGAAGATCAGAATGGACAGGAGCAATGTAGACCTAATAGCTCCGAATTGGCTGAGGCAGACCTGTTATTCGGAACTAGTGAGGCTTTCCATAGACACCCCGTGGGAGATACCAGGATCCACTCCTGCATCAGAATCTGCTATTCTTCAGATTAACGGCATGGAGGCTGAAAGCGTATCCCTAATACTGAGAGGCCTGTCGGACTCCGTAATGGACACCATTTTTTCAGGAAGAAAAAAATCCACATCAAGAGTATGTTGGAAAACCTTCAGAGAATGGTGTTTTAAGAATAAAATATTCAGAGAATCCATGACAACAGCCAATGTTTTGGAATTCCTCCAACAAGGATATGAGAGAGATCTGAAACCAGCTTCTATCAAGGTCCACTTATCAGCAATATTGGCTATCATGGCAAAGCAGTTTGCGGAAGATCAACTGGTAAAAAGATATCTGAAAGCCATAGAAAAAGCGAGGCCCAGAATAAGAGATACCATGCCAATTTGGGACTTGAATTTGGTTCTTAATCAGTTCATAAGATCCCCTAGGTTTGAACTGTTGGATCAAGCCTTACTCAAGAACCTCACGTTGAAGGTAATATTCCTAACAGCTATCACTTCAATTCATCATACAAGCCTCCATATTTAACAATTCATCCACACAAGGTTGTCCTGAGAACAATAGCAGAATTCAGGACAAAGGAAGTTTCAGAGTTTCACATGAACCAAGAGATCGTTCTACCTTCTTTGTTCCCCAACCCTACAGGGACTGAAGAAGAGAGGCTACACAAATTAGATCTTGTTAGAGCTATAACATTGTATTTAGAAAAAACAAAATCACTAAGAAAAACAGATTCCTTGTTTATACATTATCAAGGGAAATTTAAGGGAGAGGCAGCATCAAAAGCATCCGAGCTGCTGATTTGGCATGAGTGTTCGATGGAATCCACTCTAAATTGCATGCAGGCTCACGACTGTGCAGGTCCTTCTGTAATTATTGTTTAATCTATATTCGGCTCTGCTTTGAGTCGAGCATGTCTTGCTTAGTGTGCGGGTTTCCATCCGTTCAGGCGATAGTGTGGCACCAGCCAGGTCAGATGAGGGTGTAGACTGGGCAGTCCGGTGCACACTGGAAACAGACCCTGAGTAGTAGTCTTGAACAGATTTGGGTTGTTTGCCTCTCGTTTTATATGGCAGAATATAGGAGGTCAGAAGATAATATTCACCACCAAACCCTCGAACCCCAGGAAGGTGACCAAACTCAAGTTACAGGATATGCAGGCTGGTTTTAGGGAGGGGTTGCAAAACCCTCTCCTCCACAGCACCAGAACATAATTACATATGCAACAGAGAGATAGCTGGTTCCGTAAGCAATTGGAGGAAGGATCGGTGTCAAGGCAAGTAGGCTGGCCAGGATGTGGAGAGTGAGGCCTCAGGTCACAGAGAGGGGCGCTCCCCCAATCCATCACATGCGGTACTCCCACAGACAGTGGGCATCCGATCCAGCAGCTCGTGGGGAGGGTAACTGGAGGGGAGCCAACCAGGAGACGTTGAGGAAGCTGGTAAGCAGTAACAGGCCTCCTGGGGCTGGGGTGGGGGGCACGGGCACTGAAGGGAAAGGCTTCTAGGTACCTTCTGAAGCACTTGGTCCATTTCCCACCTCTGATTATGCTGCCGCCAGCAAAAAAAATCGGCGGTTATAGTTGGTATGGAGAGATGGAGTGAGCGTTTTGCTCAGGTAGTCTGGTAGCTTTCCAGAGAAGTGGTTGTATGCTAAGCAAGAAAGTTGAAGGGTAAGTCTAGATTTGAATGTTAGCCAATTTAGTTCTTTAACCCCTTAAGGACCGGCTGCAGGAGCTTGCGGCCCACACTTAAAGACCACGTTGCATGTGTTTTTGTTTTGTTTGTTTTCCTTCCCCTCCCCTCTATTCGAATCGGGTGTTCCCGAATGGCGTGGCATCCATGACGGTCCTGGCACTTCATGGTCCTTATCGCACGTCCAACCCATGATGTGCCAGGACGTATCAGTCATGGGTAGTGTAATTACATTTGAGGATAAAGCAGCAAAATAGGTTATGTCATGTTTACCTAGCTGGATTTGATGCTTGGGAATATATACCGTATCCGTAGTCTGACTGGCATTAACATCTGTTGAACAATACGTTTTCGGAGTACCACTGTTTTACTCACCAGGACATGACCTATAATGTTTTTATTCATAATAAAGGCTAACTACTGCTGATCAAGTTTTCTGAGGGGCTCTTTGAGCCAGCTGGAACCCTGCAGCCACTGTTTTCCTGATAGAAGAGACAGCCATTTAAAAGACCACCTCTCTCCTTTATGGGGCGGGGGGAGAGAAGAAAAAGCAGTGTGCTTCTGAATGTAGAACTCCTTCAGGTGCATGTCCATAGAGACTCATAGGTCACACAGAATCTGTTCATGTCATCATACAGATGGGGAGCCCAAGAGCATGTTCTGCAGTGGAGATGGTTGCTACTTTGGGCAGAAGTTGGGTTTTAGTGGGGGCTCCAGAATGCATTTCTGCTTATTTTAAAGGGATAGTAATGTTTCACAAAAAAAAAAAAAAAAAAAAAAAACCCCAGCTCCAATAGTATTTAAGCCATAGGGAGTGTTATTTCAATGCTTTCAGAGTTGTAGTTCAGGAGTAATTGATAAAAGTATCCCCCTCCCGCCCCTTTTACTGATGTAACACTGCTCACCTCAGGGCAGCAAGGCTATCCGGATGGATCTCTGAGAGGGACACTCTTCAGTGAGCATAAAGAAAAACCTGTCAAGGGGACAGGGTTTTCTTATTATCACAGTAAGAAGATTGTCCCTTGCGGCAACCTGTCCAGTCCAGGTTCCACTTCTGAGAGGATGTGGCTTATTGAAATATCATTGTCCATGGCCCAAATACAATGAAGATTAATTGGAGCTGCTTTTTTTTGTGAAACATTACTATCACTTTAAGGTAATAAGGACACCTGCGATAGTTTGACATTTCTTTAAATTCCCTGTCCTTCATGCTAGTTTTTGTATTAAAAAAAAAAAAAAAAAAAATCTCAGTCCTAAAATGTTTGTGGTCTGAGATTAACATCCTTTCTTAATACAAGCGCTGTGGGCACTAATCACAATTCATTAAATAAATGCTCCCTGAGCAAGGCAATTTACGTATGCCTTAAAAAGTTTGGTATCATAATATAGGGATACAACATGAACAATGATTGCTAGCTGTAAGCAACTGATATTTAAAATTATGTGAATTTTTTTTTTTTTTTTTTTTTTTTTGTGTTCATTTAAAAAAAAAAAAAAAAAACTTTACCTTTTTGAAATTAATAGCTTTCTGTTCACTTGAAGGGCTTGCTTATGGGTGTGTTTCTCATACAGCATGCTTGAACTCCTCTGTCTGTAACTGAACAGGGACATACTTTGAGAACAACCTTGTCCCGTTATAATCATTAATTCATTACACATCACAGACATGATTTATTATCACGCCAACCTTTATTGCTTCTACCTACAGTTTTCCTTAGTACATCAGACTGAAATAGCTTGGTTGGAAGTCTACCCCTCTCATAATGGCAGTTGTCAGTTTGCTGTAACTAGTCTACTTAACCATGAGAACCAATGGGCTTTCAAACGAACAAAAGGATAAAGTTGGTGAATGGCACAGTTCAGGAGATGCCATATTGGGGTGACCCCGAAAGTAACCCCTATTTTAAACTTCAATTTGGGAAGACGCCCCCCCCCCCCTCCACACACACACAGAATATATAAGGTGTCATTTCTATCTGTCTGTCCCTCTCTTCCACACTGTATTTCTGATGCATCCCTGTTAAGCTCCATAGAGACAATGCCTGAGTTCCCTCCTGCAAGCAGCATGTTTAAATTATCTGCCCACACCAGTGATTCTCAACCAGGGTGCCGTGGCACTTTGGGGTGCAACGGACATCAACTTAGGGTGCCCCATGTTTTCTAAGTAGACTGAAAAAATGGACTTTTAAATAAAGATTTATAGAAATTGTTATGCACAATAGATTTAGTTTTGTTATTATGATTATAAATCCTAATAATAACTGAATATTTATGTATTGTACCCTTCTTATGCCCTTGATAAAGTACATTAAATATGTTAGGGGTGCCCCGAATGTTGTAGATTATGTGTTAGGGGTGCCTCGAACAAAAAAAGATTGAGAACCACTGGCCCACACTGTTGCTTGTTTCTCCTGGTACTTTCAGGTGCTGACTTCCAGTGTGCAGACTTGTAGTGTAACCAAATGGAAGAGGTCTGCAACACAATAGCATTTGAAAGATCATTGAAACTGAAACACAATGTAATATCATGTAATACAGTAAATGGAATTCTCCAAAGGCAGACATGTTTGAGAACAGTAGAAGTATGTGCCAGAAGAAATCAAAGGAAGGAAGGAAAAGAAAAGTACAGGAATAATAGACAATGAAATTTCAGTACAGCAAAACAACTTACCCATCCTACCCTACCACTCCAACACTGTTGAACTTACTCACAGAAAACAAAAGTTCCAAATAAGAGGTACATACAATTAATCCAGGATCTGTGCTCATGGGCATAGAACAGGATATATGACATAAAACTGTAAACACTACCAGAATTGCATTCATGAAATAGTAACATAGGTGCCTGTTTGACCTGTTAGGAAAGAAACATGTTAGTGGATCAAAATGTTTCTAGACTGTTGGTCCAGGCTAATGAATATCGAGCCACGCTGATGCATCAGTAATAGAGGTGAAGAAATTCCTGTCCATTAGTATACAAAGCTTATGATACAGCATTTCATAAAATATAGAAGTACATCACTCCGCCTCATTTTCACTGACACACAAGATGTCCTCTGTTTTTGAATCATCGAAAAGTCCTGATAGAGATTTTGTGACTGTTAACGGATGCTGGACCTTTGTTTTTAAGAAAATTATTTGCACTACAATTTTACATGGGCATGTAAGGGTTAAATTGTAGAATTTTTGTATCCTCACATTCTTGACTTCACTTGTATGTATCTTAAGAATGTCTCATTGCCTACTCCATGTTTAATTGTGTTCCTTCTGTAATTCTCTTACCATTGTTGTGTGTTCACCACTGTTGTCTGTGATGAGATTAAAGGGATAGTAATTCTTCGTCTTATCTTCATGTTTTTTTAATGCCTAAAAATAAAATAAACGATATAAGTCTTATCTCTCAAACCTTTATGGTTTAAGAGCGATTCACAAGCAAAGTTTCCCCCTCCCGCCCCTTTTACCTAGCGTAAGCCATCTCTTCTCAGATGTGGAATCTGGTTGTAAGACTAGACAGATAACAGAAGGGGACAATCTTCTTTGTAAGAAAACAATGAAAGCCCTGCCCCCCCTTGACAAGTTTTTCAGGTTTTTTCCTTATCTTAATTGAAAATTGTCCCTCTCTGCAATCTACCTGGGCCACCTCCCTTCTGCTCTGGCTGAACAGTGTTACATCAGTAAAAGGGGTGGGAGTGGGATACTTTGTCATTGGATTTCTCTAGAACTACAACTCTGACAGAACTGAAATAACACTCTCCAAAGTCCAAATACTATGATGATTAATTAGAGCTGCTTTTATTATGAAACATTACTATCCCTTTTATCTGGTGCTGTGGTTGTCTACATAATCGGCTTACATTGTGCTATGTGTTAGTTGTGTTGAGCTGTTCCTGTTGTATGTCACATCCCCTTCCTTTGACAATGTGGCTTTATAAGCCATGCCCAGTCCCAATAAAGTTGAGTGTTCTTTGGCATCCCAACTGGCATTGTGTCGTGACTGGTGGTAGGGTTCTTTTGGGAGACTTTTTTTTTTTTTTTTGTCCTCTCTCTCTCTCTCTCTCTCTTGCCCCCCCCACTCTTACTCTGAATTATGAGATTTTAAGATCTGTGCCAATAAAGCTATGACTATTTTGTATTAAAGTCTTCCATACTGAGTGCCTCATTGATTAGCCTTTCTGTGCAGATTGTGCCTTTTGTATCTGATTGTGTTTACAAAGTGGTGGTACATGCATTGATGGTATTCATGAGTTGCTACTGCAGAGATCCTGCAGGCTTTGCATCAGCATCTCTGCTCTCAGAACAGGAAATTAAGTGTTAATGGATTAGCTTTAATTTGCTAGAGTATATTTCTCCAATTTTTTTCACAACTTTGCCTCTCTTCAGTTCAGGCAAATCTTTTTGGCAGAAGATGGTAGACAAGAGGGAGGCAAAAGAAAATCTGGCAGCATTGCAGATAGTAGTAGAGGGCTACATTATACATGGAGGTCTGCCACAGGGAAAAAAATTAGGGATCATAAACACTTATCTGGGTATATGGTAATGCCACCTAGTCCCCCAAAGAGGGACTTGGCTAGACATATTGGAAAATTAACCAGGGTAAGCCGGTGGCACTCGGCCCAGATCAGTCCAGGTCACAGCTTTGCATCCTAGCATGCAGCAATATACCACAAGCCAAGAAAGCAGCATCATTCCTGTTTGCTGTTCAGGTGGGTGTGTTATCACAATGGCCAGAACTCATCATCTGTTTCTTCAGAATTACAGCACCAGCTAGTTGGAGTAGAAGCCCAGGGTAGAATTATTCAGGGAAGGTTATATGTTTATAATAGGGATGTGTGAAAACTTTTGCCCAAAGAAAGAGGAAATTGAGAAAACGAGCACTTTTCTTGGAATGCTCTGAAAGTGCAATTTTTTCTTCTGTGACCCTCAACCTTGTTCTACTGCACCTTAACCATGCATACTGATCCCCAGCCTTGTTCCAGTGTAGCCATATAACCATACATACTGACCCCCAAGCCTTGCCCCATAGTAGATTTAGAACTGCACATACTGACTCTAAACCTGTTCAACTGAACTGGTAGCTGGGATAGGCAATGTGAGGCCCATCAGTTGCTGCCAGATTACTCCCTTCTTTCCTTTCCAGACAACTATTAGTGGATGTATGGAGATTATAGTCTAGCAGCAGCTGGAGGGCCTCCCATTGACCACCACTGGTGTGTCCCCCAGCAACTGTCCCACTTTAGCCATAGAACCACATGTATTTCCAACCATGTATAACAACCTCCAACCTTGTCTGACTGGTTTAACCAGAATAGCACATTCTGAGTCTAACGACCCCCCCACCATTGAGGAAAAGTCCGAGCTTCCTAGAGAAAGTTCTTGGTGTTAATGAAAGAGACATATTTTTTGGAGATTTCTTGATGCAGGAATTTTTTTGCTGAAAACTAAAAAGGCAAATTGCTGGTTTGAGTTTTCTTCTGTCCCTAGACCGGGTAACTAAAAGAATAGACCAAGGGGGAGCAGTAGATATAGCTTATCTAGATTTCAGTAAAGCATTTGACACTGTCCCTCATAGAAGACTCCTAAATAAACTGCAGTGTTTGGGTCTGGATGCAAAAATAGTTAAATGGATAAGGCAATGGCTGAGTGACAGGAGACAGTGGTAGTCAATGAAGAATGTTTGGACGAAAAGGAGTGTTGCTAGTGGGGTACCTCAGGTATCTGTACTGGGACCCATTCTTTTTAATATTTTTATTACTGATATTGCAAAAGGTCTTCAAGGAAAGGTATGTCTTTTTGCAGATGATGCCAAGATCTGCAATAGGGTAGATATTCCACGGGGTATAAGACAAATGATTTAGTAAATTAGAAGAATGGTCAGGAGTGTGGCAGATGAAGTTTAACATTGATAAATGTAAAGTAATGCACTTGGGACATAAAAGTCCAAAGGGAAAAATATATTATTAAGGGTACTGTACTGTCATAGACAACAGAGGAAAAGAATTTGGGAGTAATAATCTCTAATGACTTAGAGGTAGGCAGGCAATGTAATAAAGCGGTGGGGAATGCAAGCAGGGTACTGGGTTGTATAGCTAGGGGCATTAGTAGCAGAAAAAGGGAAGTGGTCTTGCCACTCTACAGATGTCTAGTTAGACCTCACCTAGAGTATTGTGTACAGTACTGGAGACCCCATCTCCAGAAGGCTGTATAGCTAGGGGCATTAGTAGCAGAAAAAGGGAAGTGGTCACGCCACTCTACAGATCTCTAGTTAGACCTCACCTAGAGTATTGTGTACAGTACTGGAGACCCCATCTCCAGAAGGCTGTAGATACTTTAGAGAAAATTCAGAGAAGGGCTACTAAAATGGTGACTGGTTTACAGGAAAAGAAATATCAAGATAGACTAATGGATCTGAACATGTATGTATGTATGTATCTTTATTTATATGGCGCCACACAGTGTACGCAGCGCCTTACAATAGACATATGTTACAATAAATAAGAGGGGATGAAATAAGTGCGACATTCATAGAAACAATGGGAGAGAGGTCCCTGCCCCAAGGAGCTTACAGTCTAAACATGTATAGCTTGGAGGAGAGAGAGGGGGTATGATTGAAACATTCAAATACATATGAAGGGATTCAACAAAGTGCAGGATGGAAGTTTGTATTTCAAAGGAGTAAAAATGTTAGGACAAGAGGCCATAGTCTAAAAATAGAGGGACACAGGTTTAGATGTAATGTAAGAAAGTTTTACTTCACTGAGAGGGTAGTAGATAAGTGGAATAGCCTACCAGCAGAAGTGGTAGATGTTAATACAGTGACAGAATTTAAGCATGCATGGGATAGGCACAAGGCTGTCCTTAACTTAAAGGGATAGTAATACTTCGTTTGATCTTTATTGTATTTTGTAGGCATTAAAAAAACATGAAGAACGATATAAGTCTTATCTCTCAAACCTTTATGGTTTGAGAGATATTCACAAGCAAAGTTTCCCCCTCCCGCCCCTTCTTCCTAGTGTAAGCCATCTCTTCTCAGATGTGGAATCTGGTTGTAAGACCAGACAGGTAACAGCAGGGGACAATCTTCTTTGTATGAAAACAATGAAAGCCCTTCCCCCTTGACAAGTTTTTCAGCTTTTTCCGTTATCTTAATTGAAGATTGTCCCTCTCTGCAGTCTACCTGGGCACCTCCCTTCTGATCTGGCTGAACGGGGGGGGGATACTTTGCTTGTGAATATCTCTTAAACCATAAAGGTTTGAGAGACAAGACTTGTATCGTTCTTCATGTTTTTTTAATGCCTACAAAATAAAATAAAGATAAAACGAAGTATTACTATCCTTTTAAGAAAAGACCAAGGACCAAAAAAGGTTTTGAGGTTTTTACTGTAGGAAAATGGGCAGAAATGGTTCTTATCTGCCGTCAAATTCTATGTTTCTAGTTTATACAGACAGATGGGAGCAGCATTAATTAACTAGTAAATGACAGCTTTAACATTATTATTTATTTTTTTATGTGCGTATCTTTTCCCATAATAATAATTGCTCTTTAATGTCTTTAATGCAAAAACTGTCTGCTCTGTGTTACTGGGGTGACTGTTCAAGTCAGCCCATTTTAAAACATAAAGGAAGGTGGCGGGCTGCTTGCTGGTGTAACTGTCCTTAAAGGGATAGTAATGTTTAATAATAAAAGTAACTCTAATTAATCATCATAGTATTTGGACTTTGGAGAGTGTTATCTCAATTCTGTCAGAGTTGTAGTTCAAGAGTAATTCAATGACAAAGTATCCCCCTCCCGCCCCTTTTACTGATGTAACACTGTTCAGCCAGAGCAGAAGGGAGGTGCCCAGGTAGATTGCAGAGAGGGACAATCTTCAATTAAGATAAGGGAAAAACCTGAAAAACTTGTGAAGGGGGGCAGGGCTTTCATTATTCTCATAGGAAGAAGATTGT
Organism: Rhinophrynus dorsalis; assembly: GCA_037306005.1. NCBI lineage: Eukaryota > Metazoa > Chordata > Amphibia > Anura > Rhinophrynidae > Rhinophrynus > Rhinophrynus dorsalis. The sequence goes on from CM074719.1 coordinate 296,880,233, forward strand.
CCCCTGCTGTTATCTGTCTGGTCTATGGACTGCATTCCACATCTGAGTAGAGATGACTTACACTAGGTAAAGGGGCAGGAGGGGAAACCTATCTCTAAAACTATAAAGGTTTGAGAGATAAGACTTGTATCGTTCATGTTTTTTTTAATGCCTACAAAATAAAATAAAGATAAAACTAAGTATTACTATCCCTTTAAAGTGTCAGAAAAGCACTGCATTCCACTCCATATAAGAATCACTTTGTGGCTTTTGTCTCAACTCTCCAGCCTATTTTTCCTTTAACTCTTTGGATCTTTGGGACATCTCCAATGTAAAGCAATGCATTGTATTGGAGATGCCTCTCACAACCAAGGGGTTTAAGGTAAAATAGAGGGGTAAAATAAGAAACATCCAACCACCTATATGTTGGCAGCCCTTTGCCTGGCAATTTCATTAATGGGAAGCTATTCTTTAAGTGTCTAGATAAACTGCCATCAACCTTCAGTATCAGACAGCATGGCTGCCTGCAGATTTCTCTGTCCTAGTCTTCTAACATTCACGTTTTTTATTTTATAACTAGAAATGTGGGACGGCGCTGCCCATCAGGATATATAGGGAATTAATGCACACACATGGATGCAAGACACACACAGAGACACACACGCAAATGCACACGCATGCACTGAGATGCATAAAGAGCGACAGTCATACACCCATACATGCAGACACATAGAGTGTGATATAGACATGCAGCACACACAGTGAGAAACACACAGGCGCGCGCACACACACACACGCACACACACACACACACACACGCACGCACGCGCAAGTCATAAAGGGGTGACTTGTATGTCATTGTAATGAGTTTGTGTTTATACTTATGCCTCCACTGTGGCATTCATTCATATAGTTGAAATGCATGTGGTGATTGCACATACTATGGTGGAAGGTGGATCATGCTGGCTCCCAGGGTGTGAGTGACTGGCATTGATTCATGTAGTTGAAATGCATGTGGTGATTGCACATACTATGGTGAAAGGTGGATCATGCTGGCTTCCAGGGTGTGAGTGAGTGGCATTGATTTATGTAGTTGAAATGCATGTGGTGATTGCACATACTATGGTGGAAGGTGGATCGTGCTGACTCCCAGGTTGTGATTGCGTGTGTGAGTGATTGCGTGTGTGTGTGTTTTTTGTCTGATGTGTTTGTGTCTGTGGTGTAGGACCGAGTGGCAGCCATTTTGTTTTTTCAGTTACTTGGATAGTGGTGGGCGGGCTGGATAGTGGTGGGCAGGCCAGCTCCCTGCATGATTTAAATCACTCCTCCATTGAATCACCCAATGGGAGCAGTAACTCCTCCTTACTTAACCCTTTGAGTGCCAGAGGGGTACGCAGCGCATTGCTTTGCAATGCGTTGCATACCCCTCTGGCACTCAAAGGGTTAAGTTATGGTAACATAGCAATATAACACTCGGTGGCTCTTAAGTTGAGGCAGCGTAGCAATATGCTGAGGGAACAAATAGAAAGTGGTGTTTGAGGCTTTACCACTGTAACATACAGCAAAGCATCTCTCTCCCTTTAAGGAGAAAGGGCGGGAAGCAGGAAGTGAAGGAGTGACAGTTGAAAACAGACAGTTAGTGAGGTGACTGAAGAGATGAAGAGTTAAGTAAAATAGTTGCTATTAAGTTTATCCCTGAGTTTGTATTTTATGGAAACATTACATCCTCTTACTGAAACACAGTGTATGGAGGGTTAGTTATCTGTGGAAGGTGACACAGAGTGAATGGAGGGTTACAGTTATCTGTGGGAGGTGAAACAGTGTGTTTGTGGGGTCATGATCCTGAGTGAAAGTGTGTGTGGACCAGGAAAAGTTATTGATACCCCCTACTTCAGGAGCCAGTGGCAGCTATATTTGTTTTTGTCAGTTGGATAGTGGTGGGGGGGGCGGGCCAACTCCCTGTATGATAAACATGCCCCCACTGAATCACCCAATGGGAGCAGTAAAGTCCCCATTGAATCACCCAATAGGAGTTGTCTCCTAATGAGACATAAATTATGTAATGAGGCATTCTGTTCAATGTGTGTTTGTTTTCTGAGGAGACATAAATTATGTTCTGTGTGTGAGGTACCATAAATTATGCAATGAGGCTTATTCTTTTATATATATAATATATATAGAAGATATAATTTTTCAAATTCATTGTTACAGGTAGAATATAGAGAGATGGATGAAAGTCTTGCAAATCTTTCTGAGGATGAATATTATTCAGAAGAAGAGAGAAATGCAAAAGCAGAGAGAGAGAAAAAAGTTCCTCCACCCCCTCCACAAGCACCCCCAGAAGAAGAGAATGACAGTGAGCCAGAAGAACCCTCAGGTGAGCACCAATATTTTTTCTTGCGTCTCTGTATGTCATTCAAATATTCAGGTATATGGAATCGGTGGCCAAAGGTCTTGAAACGTTTGTTGGCTGAGAACGATTGGAGTTAAATTACAGTTGTCTACCCCTGAACTATCATCTGAAACGTGCTCTGCTTCCAAAAGAGAATTCTTTGTCATTTAGCATATGTTACATTGTCTTTCTTCTTGTCTGCTCCATTGGATTCCGTAGTTATGGTCACATTGAAGCTGCCTTGACTTCCAGTTCTCTTGTGTTTCAGCTCTGTGTAGACAGATTTTTTTTTTTTTTTTTACACTACAGTTTTCCTTTAATACTTTTTTCACTGTCGTCCAATACAGGTCACTGGTACTTCTGGGAGGCGATTCGCCCCTTTAATAGGCAGGAACAATTATGCAAATGATTGCAGGGGGCGGAGCCTCCCCTCCTACTTAAGCCACCTTCAGGCCAGAGCCACCAGATTGATTTGTTCCTGGGTTCTATGCACACCAGGTGGAGAACATCTATGCATTCAACTTAGTATTTTGTTATTTTTTATTCAAATATAGAATACCACCATTAGGAGGGTGACCATGGCTGTGAATTGCCCTCTTTAAAGTGGCTGGTGCAGCTTCCAGGGATTTTCTGTGGACCTTATGCCCTGAAGAGGGAACATCTTGAGTCAAGCAGCTTCCCTACTGGGGAATTTACCTCTGGTCTATTCCCACTTCATCATGGTCACCTGAAGATAGAAGTCCTTGCAGAAAGGTGAGACACCCATTGAGATCTGAAGGTCCACTTGTCCCCACAGTGTCCCTTCACTGGGCTTGTATTTGGGAGTTTGCTTTGCACTCCAGCACTCATAGGGTGTTTTTATTTGCATTTAATGTATTTAATGCAGTTTCTGTGGTATTCTCTGGGTTTGGAGCCTTGAATAGTGTTTATTTATGTGTTTAATGTATGTTTGGGCACTTTTTAATGTTTTATTAAACTTTATTAAAAATGGTGTTCTGCACCTTTAAGCGCCGCTTTTCCCGCTTAGACGCTATGTCTCCTTTACTCTTTATGAGATTTCACAGTCTGGGACATATCTCTGGAACCGCTTGTCACAGCAACTCCAGAGAGGGCTCATTTTACTGCTAAGCTCCTGCTCTATCATCCGGTGTGTGTTTTATCAGTGTGGGGTGTTCAGGGGGGCTTCAGGCACTGTTTGGAGTACTTGTATGGGGAAAACTACATTTCCCATGAGCGCCCGGTTCGCGCTAGTTTCTGATTGGCTATCCTGACGGCCGCCATTTTGTGGAGCTCTTCCTCAGCGAGTACACTACGCAGGGACCGAGCCTTCTCTCCCCTCAACAGATTAACCCTTCGCTGGCCAGATAAGTCCAATATTAGGCATTTCTGGGGTGAAACTTTAATCTTCCACACTCTTACTGGGTGATAGAGTTTAAAGTGGGGTATATTGACGCTGTGAGCATGTCTACTTCACTGGAGCTAGGGGCTAGACCCAAGTCTAAGGAGGATGGGGGGTCTGCTCCCCCCATGGTGTTTTGCTCCTCATGTCACACTGGGCTATCTAGTGATAATGTGGGGGATCTATGCCCTAACTGCTCTGGTCAAGATAGCAACCCTGGGCTTCCCAGCCATGCTATTGAGCCATCTTGGGTGAGGGAGTTTAAAGCTGCCACTAGTGATCTCAGATCCACTCTTCAACTTTTTCCCTCTCAGGTACAGGGGGCTCTCCAGGTCTGGCAGACCCCCGCTACAATCAGGACCTCCCTGCCTAAGCCACAGGGGGCTCCTGATGTGTCTGATTCTTCTGAGGAAGAACTCTTGCAGGATTCTGATGCTGAGGAACGCACTGTTATTGAGTCTAACAGGTCCATTGGGGACCCTTATGAATGTGACCCTGAAGTTTCGGCTGAGGGTCTGATTAGAGCTGTACTGAATACGCTCAACCTTCCTCTGACTCAGGAATCCACTTATGATCCTATTGATGTTTTTCAAAAGAAACCATCTAAGCCTGTTGTTTGTTTTCCAACTAACCCTACTCTTGCCCATCTAGTCTCTTGAGGCATGGAAGAATCCTAATAGATCCTCCTCTGTCTCTAAAAAGTTTGCTAAACTGTACCCTTTTCCTGAGACTGAGCTGGCAAAATGGGTTCATCCCCCCAAGGTGGATGCTCCTGTTTCCAGACTATCCAAGTCTACCGCTTTGGCTGTCTCTGATGCCTCTGCCCTGCAGGATTGGACGGATAAAAAGCTAGAGCTTTCTCTTAAGTCTATTTTTGCCTCTATTGGCACTGCCATGCGTCCAACCTTTGCAGTGGCATGGGTTAATAGAGCCATTGCGGCCTGGACTGAATGACTGACTGAAGCAGTTCGCCAGGATGCACCAGTATCTGAACAGTTGCAGCTTCTTGCTAATATCACTGAAGCTCAGAATTATGTTGCTGACGCTGCCTTTGATGCCGTGCGCATGATGGCGAGAGCCTCCACTGCTTCTGTGGTGGCTAGACGTGCCCTTTGGCTGAAGATTTGGTCTGCTGATACAGCCTCTAAGAAAGCCTTGCTTTCCTTGCCCTTTCAGGGGAATTTGCTATTTGGGTCTGAACTCAAAGAAATGATCAGTGAGGCTACTGGCGGTAAAAGTACTCTTCTACCCTCAGTCTTTAAGAAAAAGTTTCCAGCCAAACGCAATCGGTCCTTTCGTTCCTTTCAGACTGAGACACGCTCCTCGGCCCAAACGGGTCCTCCCACTACGCGCTCCTCCTCCAAGCCCAAACAGTCCTGGAAGCCCAAAGTGGCCCCCAAGGCCAAGACCTCCAAGACTGCTTCGGCAGTAGGTGGACGTCTCCGCATCTTTCGCCGGACTTGGGAGGAGTCAGTGGCGGACCCATGGGTTCTTCAGGTGGTGTCAGAGGGATACAGGATCCCTTTTTCCTCCTTTTCGGTTCCATTTTACTCGTCCTTCTCAGGAACCCACAAAAAGACGTCTGTTCGACGACGCTATTCAGGATCTCTTGGACAAAGAGGTTCTGGAAGTGGTTCCTCAGGAGGACACAGGTTCAGGATTTTATTCCAACCTGTTTGTGGTGGCCAAAAAGGACGGAGGGGCTCGTCCTATTTTGGATCTCAAAGATCTCAATGCCTATGTGGTGACTTCCCACTTCCGCCAGGAGTCCCTGCGCTCTGTGATTGCAGCAATGTCTCCAGGGGAGTTCCTTGCCTCCCTGGACCTTCAGGATGCTTATCTTCACATCCCTATTCATCCAGAGAGCAGGCGGTATCTCAGGATTGCCTGCCACAGGGGACACTTTCAGTTTTCTGCTCTTCCCTTTGGGCTGACTTCAGCTCCTCAGGTCTTCCAGAGAGTGTTGGGCTCCTTGATAGCGGTGCTTCATCAGGACAGGGTCAGGGTGACCCCCTACATGGACGATCTCCTCATCAAAGCTTCCTCGGCGGAGCTTCTTCACCAGCAGTTGCAGAAGTGTATTCACACTCTGACCCGCCATGGCTGGATCCTGAATCTGGACAAGTCGGACTTGGTCCCATCTCAGAGGCTTCTGTTCCTGGGTCTCCTGTTCGACACTCGCCAATGCATGGTGTTTCTGCCGGAGGATGTGGCTCATCAGATAGCTATCCGAGTGGCGGGGATTCTGGAACTGGACTTAGTGCCGGTAACGAAGTTGTCGTCCCTGGTGGGGAAGTTCATTTCCACGATCGAAGCGGTTCCTTTTGCCATGGCCCACTCCAGGGATCTTCAGAGATTTGTGATCCAGACGTGCAAGAATCATCCAGATCATCAGCATCTGTCAGTCTCTCTACCTCCTCATGTGGAATCGAGTCTGCACTGGTGGTTGGATCTCTCTCATCTCCTGAAAGGGAGATCCTTTCAAGTTCCTTGTTGGACCACGATCACAACGGATGCCAGCCTCCGGGGCTGGGGTGCTGTGTTGGGTCGCTTCAGTGCTCAGGGGAAATGGGGTCTGGAGGAATCTCTTCTCTCCATCAATGTTCTGGAACTACGTGCCATCCGGCTTGCCCTGAGACACTGGGAATCTCAACTGACCGGTCTTCCGATCAGAGTGGAATCCGACAACGCCACTGCGGTGGCTTACATCAACAGGCAAGGCGGCACAAGAAGCGGCACCGCCTGGTTGGAGGTCAAGGATATTTTGTCTTGGGCAGAAGATCACGTGCCTGTCATCTCTGTAGTTCATATTCCAGGCGTGGACAACGTCATGGCGGACTTCCTCAGTCGTCATACCGTCGACAGCGGAGAATGGGCTCTTCATCCTGAGGTGTTTCAATTGCTCACCCAGAGGTGGGGGATGCCGGAGGTGGACCTGATGGCCTCCAGGCACAACAGGAAGGTTCCGGTGTTTTGCTCCCAGCGGAGGGGCTCCCTTGCTCTAGCAGTGGATGCCTTGTCGATCCCTTGGGATTTTTCTCTGGCTTACATCTTTCCTCCTCTTCCTCTATTGATCAGAGTCATCCAGAATCTGAAGCGGGAGCGGTGTCCTGTTATCCTGATCGCTCCAAACTGGCCTCGCCAGTCCTGGTATCCGGAGTTGATGGCCATGTCAGTGGCGGATCCGTTCCCACTTCCTGCCCGTCCGGACCTCCTCCTTCAGGGATATCTGTGGAAGGAGGATGTTCACTCTCTCCATTTGATGGCATGGCGGTTGAATCCTCGATTCTAGCAAAGAAAGGATTTTCTCCTTCTGTGGTGTCGACTATGCTCCGTTTTCGTAAGCCTGTGTCTTCCAAGATCTATCATCGCATATGGTCAACTTTCGTGGCATGGTGCTCTGATAAGAAATTATCCCTTGATTTTCATCTTCCCACTGTCCTGGCCTTCTTGCAGGACGGTGTTGATAAGGGGCTCAGTCTGAGTTCCCTCAAAGTTCAGACTTCTGCCTTGTCTGTGTTTTTCCAGGAAAGGATTGCTATCCTTCCTGATGTGAAAGTTTTCTTCCAAGGTGTGACTCATGTTCGACCTGCCTTCAAGAGTCCTGCTCCCCAGTGGGACCTCAGTTTGGTGCAGGGAGTTCTCCAGCGACCCCCGTTTGAATCCTTGGCTTCCATTCCATTACGTCTCTTGACTTGGAAGATGGCCTTCCTTTTGGCTATTGTTTCAGTTCGCCGGGTAGCAGAGTTACAGGCTCTGTCTTGTAAACCTCCTTACCTGGTGTTCCACAAGGATAAGGCTGTGCTTCGCACTACCAAGGAATTCTTACCCAAGGTTGTGTCCGAGTTTCACATCAATCAGGAGATTGTGGTTCCCTCTTTCTGCCCTAATCCTTCATGTGACAAGGAACGAGATCTCCATTTGTTGGATGTGGTGCGTTGCCACAAGTTTTATGTTCATCGCACCGAGTCTATCAGGAAGTCTGACGCTCTATTCGTCATTCCTGAGGGGCCTAGGGCAGGGAGACCGGCTTCCAAAGTTACCATTGCCACTTGGATTAAGGCTACTATCCGTGAAGCCTATAAGTTGCGGAATAAGCACGTTCCCTTCCGGGTGACTGCCCATTCCACCAGATCTATTGGGGCCTCTTGGGCCTACAAGAATCAGGCTTCTGCTGATCAACTGTGCAGAGCGGCCACTTGGTCCTCTGTGCACACTTTTTCTAAGCACTATCGAGTTGATGTACTGGCTTCGGCTGATGCCAGTTTTGCAAGGAAGGTCCTGGAGGCAGTTTTGCCTGTGTAGGTCTTCCGCTCTGTGATCCTTAGTGCTTCCTTACTGTTGAGTCCAGTTGGCTCTACTTCCGTGTGCTGTGTTAGTTCAGGGATTGTTCCCTTGATTGGTGTCCGTTGACACTTACAGTTTGGGCTATGTAATTAACTGGTTCATAGCAGTTTTAATGACTTGGGCCTTGTTCTGGTCCTTGCCTTATTCCCACCTCTGGATCAGCTCAATGTTTGTACATCCCAGAAGTACCAGTGACCTGTATTGGACGACAGTGAAAATAGGATTTTAGTCTTGCCTGTTAAATCCTTTTCACTTAGTCCATACAGGTCACTGGTCTCCCACCCTGTCAAGGAACCAGACCTGGCTCTCCTGTGGCATTCAGTGGGAGACCTTTGGGGCATGCTCACAGGAGTCTTTCTTCTTGCTTACCTGGGGTCAGTTTTAGGGTCTCAAATCAATCTAAAGTGGCTCTGGCCAGAAGGTGGCTTAAGTAGGAGGGGAGGCTCCGCCCCCTGCAATCATTTGCATAATTGTTCCTGCCTATTAAAGGGGCGAATCGCCTCCCAGAAGTACCAGTGACCTGTATGGACTAAGTGAAAAGGATTTAACAGGTAAGACTAAAATCCTATTTTTTCATTCAGGGGGTGAAAGTCCCAGGTGCTCTTAAATCTTTGTATTTTATATACACTCCTTCATTTGCTATTTCAGTCTCCTAAAACTGCCATCTGGCTACTAAACTTTTGTCTGGCTCCAAACCATTTGAGATATGTAGTTTTGTTTGACACAGGTGTTGAGGGGGCTGCTTTTCAGAGCAGACTTCCACATGACAGAATGACTTCCCAAGAGGCGGCATGTTTCCCAGACATAATCAGTGGCCCACAACCAACCCAGAAGGTCTTCCTCTATATCCGGAACAGAACAGTAAGTGTTGTAGTGGAATATATTATTTCCAGGAGGGCTGAATTTGGTGTGCCTTTCTTGCAGAAGTTAGGCATAACAGATCATATCAGAAATAAATGTCTTTAACTGTGGTTGATATGCAAGCTTTAATTCAAGGTGACAGATCCATTTTAATTGCCTCCACTGCCTAGATCAAAGGTGTCAACTTGTGCAGACTGCAGATCAAACATAGCCCACCTGTTTAGGTAATTTTTCTTTTCATTTCTTAATCAGCTAGCAAATATCAACTTACCCAGTGGGCCACTAGGGCCTCCTCACCTGTCTGCAGATACCATTGTGTAACTGAAACACTACTGTTATAGAGAATTGTCTCTTAAAGGGATGGCAATACTTTATTATTACTATCCCTCATATTGTACATATTTGTAAAATAATGTAATAGCCCCCAGGTTCATCTCTCAAACCTTTATGGTTTGAGAGATAACGAAGGCAAAGTTCCCCCCTCCCTCCCCCTTCCCTGAAGTCAGCATTTGGCTGACTGCAGGGATATCCAGTCTCACTTTAATCATGCGGCGCTGCAGCAGAGCCACGATAGCGTTAGTGACAAAGAATTATTTCACTGAAATGGTCTTCTCCATGTGTTTGCAAACCAAGCACATATAGAAGACCGTTTCAGTGAAATAATTCTTTGTCACTAACTGGATCTCAGCTCAGCTGCAGAGCCGCAAGCCTATCGTACAACAGACTTCCCCTGCAGTCAGTACAACGCTGACTTAAGGGAAATAAAATGTCTGGGGCAGGTTCGTGAAACTTCTTGATTTGCATATTTGTTTCACTGTCGTCCAATACAGGTCACTGGTACTCTGGGAGGCGTAAGTCCCCTTTAATAGGCAGGAACAACTATGCAAATAATTTGCAAGGGGCGGAGCCTCCCCTCTTACTTAAGCCACCTTCTGGCCAGAGCCACTTTAGATTGATTTGTTCCTGGTGTGCTTCCACACCAGGTAGAGAACATCTATGCATCTTAGTATTTTATTATTTTTTATTCAAATATGGAATACCACCATTAGGAGGGTGACCATGGCTGTGAATTGCCCTCTTTAAAGTGGCTGGTGCAGCTTCCAGGGATTTTCTGTGGACCTATGCCCTGAAGAGGGGACAGCTTGTGTTAAGCAGCTCCCCTGTTGGGGAATTTACCTCTGGTTCTTTCCCTCCTTATCATGGTCACCTGAAGACAGAAGTCAGCAAGGAAGGTGAGTCACCCATTGAGTGCTGAAGGTCCACTTGTCCCCACAGTGTCCCTTTGATGGGCTTGTATTTGGGAGTTTTAATACACTCCAGCACTCATAGGGTGTTTTTATTGCATTATTACTGTTTATGCAATTTCTGTGTTATTCTCTGAGTTTTGGAGCATTGGGTATTCATTTATTTATGTTTCTCATGTGTTTCATGCTTGTTTGGGCACTTTTTAATGTTTTACTAAACTTTATTAAAAATGGTGTTCCGCGCCTTTAAGCGCGGCTTTTTCCCGCTCAGACGCAAGGGCTCCTTTACTCTCTATGGGAATTCACAGTATGGGACATATCTCTGGAACCGCTTGTCACAGCAACTTCAGAGAGGGCTCATTTTAATTCTAGGCTCCTGATCTATCATCCGGAATGTGTTTTATTCATGTGGGGTGTTCTGGGGGCTTCGGGCAATGTTTGGGGTACTTGGACAGGAAAACTACATTTCCCATGAGCGCTTGGTTCGCGCTCGTTTCTGATTGGCTGTCACGACGGCCGCCATTTTGTGGTACTTTTCCTAGGCGAGTACACTACGCAGGGACCGAGCCTTCTCTCTCAACAGATTAACCCTTCGCTGGCCAGATAAGTCCGTTTTTAGAACATTTCTGGAGTGAAACTTTAATCTTAACACTTTTTCTGGGTGATAGTGTTATTAGTGGGGTATATTGACGCTGTGAGCATGTCTACTTCACTGGAGCTAGGGGCTAGACCCAAGTCTAAGGAGGATGGGGGGTCCGCTACCCCCATGGCGTTTTGCTCCTCTTGCCACATTGGGCTGGATGGCGATAATGTGGGGGATCTATGCCCTAATTGTACTGGTCAAGATAGCAACCCTGGGCTTCCCAGCCACGCTATTGAGCCATCTTGGGTGAGGGAGTTTAAAGCTGCCACTAGGGATCTCAGATCCACGCTTCAACTCTTTCCCTCTCAGGTACAGGGGGCTCTCCAGGTCTGGCAGACCCCCTCTACTATCAGGACCTCCCTGCCTAAGCCACAGGGAGCTCCTGATATCACTGATTCTTCTGAAGAAGAACTTTTGCAGGATTCTGATGCTGAGGAACGTACTGTTATTGAATCTAACAGGTCCATTGGGGACCCCTATGAGTGTGACCCTGAAGTTTCGGCTGAGGGTCTGATCAGAGCGGTTCTGAATACGCTCAACCTTCCTCTGACTCAGGAATCCACTTATGATCCTACTGATGTTTTTCAGAAAAAGCCATCTAAACCAGTTGTTTGTTTTCCAACTAACCCTACTCTTGCCCGTCTGGTCTCTGAGGCATGGAAGAATCCTGATAGATCTTCCTCTGTCTCCAAAAAGTTTGCTAAACTTTACCCTTTTCCTGAGGCGGAGCTGGCAAAATGGGTTCATCCTCCCAAAGTGGATGCTCCTGTGTCTAGACTATCCAAATCTACTGCTTTGGCTGTCTCAGATGCCTCTGCCTTGCAGGACTGGACGGATAAGAAACTAGAGCTCTCTCTTAAGTCTATTTTTGCCTCCATTGGCACAGCCATGCGCCCCACTTTTGCTGTGGCATGGGTTAATAGAGCTATTGCGGCCTGGACTGAACGACTGACTGAAGCAGTTCGCCAGGATGCGCCTGTATCTGAACAGTTGCAGCTTCTTGCTAATATCACTGAAGCTCAGAACTATGTTCCTGACGCTGCTTTTGATGCTGTGCGCATGATGGCGAGGGCCTCCACTTCTTCTGTGGTGGCTAGACGCGCTCTTTGGCTGAAAATTTGGTCTGCTGATACAGCCTCTAAGAAAGCCTTGCTTTCCTTGCCCTTTCAGGGGAATTTGCTTTTTGGGTCTGAACTCAAAGAAATGATCAGTGAGGCTACTGGCGGTAAAAGTACTCTTCTACCCTCAGTCTTTAAGAAAAAGTTTCCAGCCAAACGCAATCGGTCCTTTCGTTCCTTTCAGACTGAGACACGCTCCTCGGCCCAAACGGGTCCTCCCACTACGCGCTCCTCCTCCAAGCCCAAACAGTCCTGGAGGCCCAAAGTTGCCTCCAAGGCCAAGACCTCCAAGACTGCTTCGGCATGACTCGCCGAACCCGGGTCCGCATCCGGCTGTAGGCGGTCGTCTCCGCATCTTTCGCCGGACTTGGGAGGAGTCAGTGGCGGACCCATGGGTTCTTCAGGTGGTGTCAGAGGGATACAGGATCCCTTTCTCTTCCCTTCCTCCTTTTCGGTTCCATTTTACTCGTCCTTCTCAGGAACCCACAAAAAGGCGTCTGTTCGACGACGCTATTCAGGATCTCTTGGACAAAGAGGTCCTGGAGGCGGTTCCTCAGGGGGACACAGGTTCAGGATTTTATTCCAACCTGTTTGTGGTAGCCAAAAAGGACGGAGGAGCCCGTCCCATCTTGGATCTCAAAGATCTCAATGCCTATGTGGTGACTTCCCACTTCCGCCAGGAGTCCCTGCGCTCTGTGATTGCAGCAATGTCTCCAGGGGAGTTTCTTGCCTCCCTGGACCTTCAGGATGCTTATCTTCACATCCCTATTCATCCAGAGAGCAGGCGGTATCTCAGGATTGCCTGCCACAGGGGACACTTTCAGTTTGCAGCGCTCCCCTTTGGGTTGACTTCAGCCCCTCAGGTCTTCCAGAGGGTGTTGGGCTCATTGATAGCGGTGCTCCATCAGGATGGGATCAGAGTGACCCCCTACATGGACGATCTACTACTGAAGGCCTCCTCAGCGGAGCTTCTCCTTCAGCAATTACAGATGTGCATGCACACCCTGAACCGTCATGGCTGGATCCTGAATCTGGACAAGTCGGACTTGATTCCATCTCAGAGGCTTCTGTTCCTGGGTCTCCTGTTCGACACTCGCCAATGCATGGTGTTTCTTCCAGAGGACGTGGCTCACCAGATAGCTGTCAGAGTGGCTGGAATTCTGGACATGGACGTGATTCCAGTACCGAAGTTGTCGTCTTTAGTGGGGAAGTTCATTTCCACGATCGAAGCAGTACCATTTGCCATGGCCCACTCCAGGGATCTTCAGAGATTTGTGATCCAGACGTGCAAGAATCATCCAGATCATCAACATCTGTCTGTTTCTCTTCCTCCTCATGTCGAGTCGAGTCTGCACTGGTGGTTAGATCTCTCTCATCTCCTGAAAGGGAAATCCTTTCTAGTTCCTCCTTGGACCACAGTCACTACGGATGCCAGCCTTCGGGGCTGGGGTGCAGTCTGGGGTCGCTTCAGTGCTCAGGGGAAATGGGGTCTGGAGGAATCCATGCTCTCCATCAATGTTCTGGAACTTCGAGCTGTCCGGCTGGCCCTGAGGCACTGGGAGTCTCAATTGACCGGTCTTCCAGTCAGAGTGGAGTCCGACAACGCCACGGCGGTGGCTTACATCAACAGGCAAGGCGGCACAAGAAGCGGTTCCGCCTGGTGGGAGGTCAAGGATATTTTGTCTTGGGCAGAAGATCACGTGCCTGTCATCTCTGCGGTTCATATTCCAGGCGTGGACAACGTCATGGCAGACTTCCTCAGTCGTCATACCGTCGACAGCGGAGAATGGGCTCTTCACCCAGAGGTGTTTCACATGCTCACTCAACGGTGGGGGATGCCTGTGGTGGATCTGATGGCTACCAGACACAACAGGAAGGTTCCGGTGTTTTGCTCCCGGTTGCGGGACTCCCTTGCTCTAGCAGTGGATGCCTTGTCGATCCCTTGGGACTTCTCCCTGGCTTACATCTTCCCTCCTCTTCCTCTATTGGTCAGAGTTATCCAGAAGTTGAAGAGGGAACGTTGTCCTGTCATCCTGATTGCTCCAAACTGGCCTCGCCAGTCCTGGTTTCCGGAATTGATGGCCATGTCAGTGAAGGATCCAATCCCACTTCCAGCCCGTCCGGACCTGCTTCTTCTGGGGTATCTGTGGAAAGAGGATGTTCACTCTCTCCATTTGATGGCATGGCGGTTGAATCCTCGATTCTAGCAAAGAAAGGCTTTTCTCCTTCTGTGGTATCGACGATGCTCAGTGCTCGTAAGCCTGTGTCTTCCAAGATCTATCATCGCATATGGTCAACTTTCGTGACATGGTGCTCTGACAAGAAGTTGTCACTTGACTTCCATCTTCCCACTGTCCTGGCCTTCTTGCAGGACGGTGTGGATAAGGGGCTCAGTCTGAGTTCCCTCAAAGTTCAGACTTCTGCCTTGTCTGTGTTTTTCCAGGAACGGATTGCTGTCCTTCCTGATGTGAAAGTCTTCTTCCAGGGTGTGACTCATGTTCGACCTGCCTTTAAGAGTCCTGCTCCCCAGTGGGATCTCAATTTGGTGCTGGGAGTTCTACAGCGACCACCGTTTGAATCCTTGGCTTCCATTCCATTACGTCTTGTGACTTGGAAGATGGCCTTCCTCTTGGCTGTGGTGTCCGTGCGCCGGGTAGCAGAGTTACAGGCTCTGTCTTGTAAACCTCCTTACCTGGTGTTCCACAAGGATAAGGCTGTGCTTCGCACTACCAAGGAATTCTTACCCAAGGTTGTGTCCGAGTTTCACATCAATCAGGAGATTGTGGTTCCCTCTTTCTGCCCTAATCCTTCATCTGACAAGGAAAGAGATCTCCATCTGTTGGATGTGGTGCGTTGCCTCAAGTTTTATGTTCATCGCACCGAGTCTATCAGGAAGTCTGACGCTCTATTCGTCATTCCTGAGGGGCCTAGGGCAGGGAGACCGGCTTCCAAAGTTACCATTGCCTCTTGGATTAAGGCTACCATCCGTGAAGCCTATAAGTTGAGGAATAAGCATGTTCCCTTCCGGGTGACTGCCCATTCCACCAGATCTATTGGGGCCTCTTGGGCCTACAAGAATCAAGCTTCTGCTGATCAACTGTGCAGAGCGGCCACTTGGTCCTCTGTGCACACTTTTTCAAAGCACTACCGAGTTGATGTACTGGCGTCGGCTGATGCCAGTTTTGGAAGGAAGGTCCTGGAGGCAGTCTTGCCTGTGTAGGTCTTCCGCTCTGTGATCCTTAGTGCTTCTTTACTGTTGAGCCCGGTTGGCTCTAGTTCCGTGTGCTGTGTTAGTTCAGGGATTGTTCCCTTGGTTGGTGTCCGTTGACACTTACAGTTTGGGCTATGTTATCAACTGGTCATAGCAGTTCTAGTGACTTGGGCCTTGCGCCTGGTCCTTGCCTTCCCGCCTCTGGATCAGCGCAATGTTTGTACATCCCAGAGTACCAGTGACCTGTATTGGACGACAGTGAAAATAGGATTTTAGTCTTACCTGTTAAATCCTTTTCACTTAGTCCATACAGGTCACTGGTCTCCCACCCTGTCAAGGGACCAGTCTTGGCTCTCCTGTGGCATTCAGTGGGAGACCGTTCGGGCATGCTCACAGGAGTCTTTCTTTTTGCTTACCTGAGGTCAGTTTTAGGGTCTCAAATCAATCTAAAGTGGCTCTGGCCAGAAGGTGGCTTAAGTAAGAGGGGAGGCTCCGCCCCTTGCAAATTATTTGCATAGTTGTTCCTGCCTATTAAAGGGGACTTACGCCTCCCAGAGTACCAGTGACCTGTATGGACTAAGTGAAAAGGATTTAACAGGTAAGACTAAAATCCTATTTTTTCTCTGTTGTCCAATACAGGTTACTGGTAACTTTGGGTAGGCGAGCCGCCCCTTTAACTAGGCAGGAATAATTCTAGAAGTGAATGCAGGGGGTGGAGCCTTCCTTTCTTCCTTGGCTGCAGCTAGCCAATCAGCTCCATTAAGATTTGTTTCTTGCTGAAGACACAGGCAAGAGAACAGTTCTGCTATAGTTTTAGCTTTTTTTTTTTTTTTTTTTTTGTTATGTTAGATATGGAATACCACCATTAGTCGGATTAGCAAAACTGACAATGCCCTTAGATGTGGCTAGCTCAGTAACCAGGTGCTTTTTGTGGACCTTAAGCCCTGGGGGGGGATCTTGTGTTCAAGTTATTTCCTCAGGAGTCGCCCACTGAGGCAGCTTCTTAATACATGGTAGTCTGAAGACAGAAGATCTGCAGGAAAGGTGAGCAACCCTTTGAGTGCTGCCAGTACACATGTCCCACGGTGCCCCTCCACACAGGGGTTTTTCCTTTGGAGTTCCTATTGCACACTCCTGCACTCATTAGGTTTATCTGTATGTCTGTTTTGGAGCAAGTTTCTGTGGTAACTTAACCCTTTAGCTGCTGGTTTTGCATCTTTTGGGGTTTATTTGGGGTCAGTGTTTTTTTTTTGTTTTTTTGGGGAGTCTGCTAACATGTTCTAGTGATGTTTCAAGTAATTTTTATTCACGGTTTCTACTGTGTTTGCGCGCTTTACCGCACAGATGCCATTGCTCCATTCACTTCTATGGGACTGTACAGTTTGGGACTTATCTCTGCAACCGCTCAAAGTAGCAACTTCAGAGATGGCTCATTTTAATTGTCTGCCCTTGCTCTGTCATCCGGTTAACATTTTGTGTGTTGGGGGGCTCAGGGGGTTCGGGCACTGTTGGGGTATTCTTTCTGGGAAAACTACATTTCCCATGAGCGCTTGCTTCGCGCGCTCATTTCTGATTGTCTCCCGCCACGGCAGCCATTTTGTGCCTTTCCCTGAACGATTTTCCTACGCAGGGTTTGGACTGTCCCCTGCAGATTAACCCTTCGCCTGCCAGATAACTATTTCTGGGGTGAAATTTTAATCTTACACACTATTTGGGTGATTCCTTATACTTTAAACGTTTTGACGCTGTGAGAATGTCTAATCCATTATAGCTTGGGGCCAGGCCTAAGAATAAGTACGCTGGGGTCTCTATGTCCCCTAATACGCATTGCTCCTCATGTCATTCAGGGTTACCTAGACAATTCTCAGGTCACTTATGCCCAGCATGTTCTGATGTCCCTGAGAGTCTCCCAGGGACCTCCAGCCATGCATTGGAGCCAGTTTGGGTGCAAGAGTTCAAGGCTGCAACTAGAGACCTCCGGTCTACATTACAACTCTTTTCATCCCAGTTACAGGGGGTCTTCCACTCCTGGCAAACCCCTTCTTCCGTCAGATCTTCCCTGCCGAAACCGCAGGGAGTACCTGACGTATCAAATTCCTCTGAGGAGTAACTGTTGGTGGATTCGGATGTTGAGGAATGTTCTGCTGTTTTTTGGGGACCCCTTTGAGTCTGATCCTGATTCCCTCAGCTGAGGGCTTGATCAGAGCCGTCTTAACTACCCTAAACATTCCCAAGGTTCAGAAGGATTCTTCGGATCCCTCTGATGTATTTCGGGAGCCTAAAAGGCCCTATACTTGTTTTCCACCTAACCCCACTCTTGACTGCCTTGTGTTTGATGAGTGGAAGTCTCCGGACGGGAAACATTCTGTTTCCAAGAAATTTGCCAAGCTTTACCCTTTCTCTGAGGCGGCGCTTGCTCAGTGAGTTCATCCCCCCAAACTGGATATTCCTGTCTCCAGGCTATCTAAGTCCACTGCCTTGCCAGTTGCTGATGTGTCCGTTCTGAAGGACTGGACTGACAGGAAACTGAAGGTCTCTCTCAAGACAATTTTTGCCATACGTCAAGCGGCATGGGTGAACTGGGCCATTGTGGTCTGGACTTGCCAACATTTCTGAGGGCTAGCACTATGTTTCTGCTGCCTTATTTGATGCCATCTATTTGGTGGCAAGGGGTTCCATCATGTCTGTGGTTGCTAGACGAGCTCTTTGGCTCAAGATCTGGTCTGCTGACACTGCTTCCATGAAAGCTTTGCTCTCATTGCCTTTTCAAGGCACCTCTTTGTTTGGGCCAGATCTTAAAGATCTGATTAGTGAGGCCACAGGGGCAAGAGTACCCTTCTGCTTATGGTCCCCAGGAGGAAGACTCCTCTCAAAAGTAATCTGCTTTTTGGTTCCTTCCAGAGTGAGACACGTCCGGCGAACCAGGTGGTTCCCTCAGCTCCATGTTCCTCCTCCAAACCCAAACAGCAATGGAAGCCCAAGGGTCTCCTCCAAGCCTAAGGCTTCCAAGCCACCTTCGGCATGACTCGCCGAACCCAGGTCTCCACTCGGCTGTGGGCGGACGTCTGGGAGGATTCAGTGGCGGACCAGTGGTTTTTACAGGTGGTGGCGGAAGGGTACAGGATACCTTTTGCCTCTCTTCCTCCCTTTTTGTTTTTTTCCCTCTCATATGCCTCAGGGAGTAGAGAAACACCGTCTGTTCAATGGCGCTGTCCAGGCCCTTCTGGACAAGGATGTTCTGGACCCTATTCCAATTCGGGACAGAGGTATGGGTTTTTACTCAAACCTCTTTGTGGTCTCCAAGAAGGATGGCAGCTGTCATCCCATTTGGATTTGAAGGATCTCAATTCCTTTGCGATCAAGACTCATTATCACCAGGTGTCCCTAAGGACGGTGATTGCTGCTTTGTCCCAAGGGGAATTCCTTTCCTCTCTGGATCTTCAGGACGCATATCTATACATCACCATTCGTCCAGACTGTCAGCAGTATCTCAGATTTGCCTTCAACCAAGGGGACTTTCAGTTTTCAGCTCTTCCCTTTGGTCTGACTACAGCTCCTCAAGTCTTCAACCGTGTCCTGGGAGCCTTAGTGTCCGTCCTCCACCGGGACGGCATCAGAGTTACTCCATATATGGATGACCTGCTTCTGAAAGCCCCTTCTCTGGACTTTCTTCATCAGCAGGTCAGGACTGCATTGGATCATCAACATGGACAAGTCAGATCTTGTCCCATCCCAGCGCCTGGTCTTCCTGGGTCTTTTCTTCGACACTCAGCAGAGCATGGTGTTTCTCATGGACAAGGTGGCTAGCCCACAGGGTTTCTGCTGTTCTGGCTCACGATCCAGTTCCAGCCAAGAAGCTGTCCTCTTTAGTGGGGGAGTTCATCTCCACCATAGAAGAGGTCCCATTTGCCATGGTTCACATCAGGGAAATCGAGGTTTGAGATCCAGGTGTGTAGGGGTCAGCCGGACCTTCTGAAGATGTCTGTGTCACTGC
Organism: Rhinophrynus dorsalis; assembly: GCA_037306005.1. NCBI lineage: Eukaryota > Metazoa > Chordata > Amphibia > Anura > Rhinophrynidae > Rhinophrynus > Rhinophrynus dorsalis. The sequence goes on from CM074719.1 coordinate 296,899,421, forward strand.
CTCTTCATGTGGAACTGAGTTTGTCGTGGTGGCTCAACCTCTCCAATCTGCTGATGGGCAAGTCCTTCCTGGTATCCTTCTGGAGCACGATGACGACGGATGCCAGCCTCTCTGGCTGGGGAGTGGTCCTGGGTCGCTGGAGTGCTTAGGGTCGGTGGTCTCCGGAGGAATCTCTTCTTCCCATCAACGTGTTTGGAGCTTTGGGCGATTTTTTTTTTTTTTTTTTTTTTTTTTTTTTTTTCATGCCCTTCATCATTGGACACCCCAGCTGGAAGAATGCCCAGTCCGGGTCCAGGGGTCCAGTCCGACAACGCCACGGCTGTGGCTTACATCAACAATCAGGACGGAACAAGAAGTCTCGCGGTTTGGTTAGAGGTCAAGGCTGTTTTTTCCTGGGCAGAAGAACATGTTCCTACCATATCCGCAGTGCACATTCCTGGCGTAGACAACGTCATGGCAGACTTCCTCATTCAACACGGTGGACAGAGGAGAGTGGGAGCTGCACCCGGAGGTGTTCATCCTCATTGTTCAGAAGTGGGGTCTTCCTTACATCGGCCTGACGGTGACAAGACACAACAGGAAGGTTCAGAGGTTCTGCTCTCGGTGGAGGGACCCTCTAGCCCTGGCGGTGGATGCAATGTCCATTCCTTGGTTATTTTTTCTGGCCTACATATTTCCTCTCCTCCCAGTGTTGCACAGGGTGTTACGGAAATTGCTACTGGAACGCTGTCCAGTCATTCTGATTTCTCCGTACTGGCCTCGCCAAGCTTGGTTTCCGGAGCTTATGGATCTGTCAGTGGTGGAGCCATTCTGGCTCCCTTGCCATCTGGATATTCTTCTACAGGGTTACCTGTGGAAGGAGGATGTTCGTTGTCTAGCTTTGACGGCTTGGAAATTTAATCCTCGTTATTGAAGAGTTTTTTCTTCTGGTGTGGTGGCTACTATGCTCAGTGCCCGCAAACCTGTTTCTTCTAAGGTCTACCATTGTGTCTGGTCGAACTTTCTATCTTAGTGTGCTGATAGGGACCTTTCTCAGGATTTTGATCTGCCTATGGTCCTGGCTTACTTGCAGTACTGTGTGGATAAGGGCCTCAGTTTGAGTTCCCTTTAAGGTTCAAACTTCTGTGCTCTCTGTTTTCTTTCGATGGAGCATTGCTATTCTTCCTGATGTCAAGGTTTTCTTCCAGGACGTTGCTCATATTCTTCCTGTTTTAAGACTCCCGCTCCTCAGTGGGATCTTAACTTGGTTTTGGGCGTCCTTCAGCGCCCTCCCCTTGAGTCCTTGGCTACTATTCCTCTATGCCTGTTGACGTGGAAAATGGCCTTTCTCCTGACGATCGTGTCTGTTTGCCGTTTCACGGAGTTACATGCTCTGTCTTGTAGACCACCCTCTTTGGTGTTTCACAAAGACGAGGCAGTGCTTTGCACTTCTCAGGAGTTTCTCCCGAAGGTGGTGTCTGAGTTCCACCTTAATCAGGAGATTGTGGTGCCTTCTTTCTGCCCTGACCCTACCTCTGACGAGGAGAGGGATCTCTACTTGTTACATGTGGTGCGTTGTCTCATGTTTTATGTACATCGCACTGAGTCCATTAGACAGTCTGACGCGCTGTTCATCATTCCTGAGGGCCCCAGGGCTGGGAGACCTGCATCCATAGTGTGACTATTGCGTCTTTGATAAAGTCCACTATTCGTTAGGCTTACGAGCTAAGGAAGAAGCCTGTTCCCTTTCGGGTCACGGCTTATTCTACGAGATCTATAGGGGCTTCTTGGGCTTACAAGAATCAGACCTCCGCTGATCAGTTGTGCAGGGCTGCCACTTTGTCGTCTGTGCACACCTTTTCGAAGCACTACCGTGTTGATGTGCTGGCATCGGCTGACACCAGTTTTGGGAGTAAGATCCTGGGGGGGGGCAGTCTTGCCTGTCTAGGATCTACTTCGGTTCTTGGTGCTTCCTTCACTTTTGAGCCCTGTTGGCTCTAGTTCAGTGTGCTGTATAACATTTCCTGGGGTGGTGTTACCCCTGTTCAGTGTCCGTTGACACTTCATTTGTTTTGTTGGGCTATCTCTAATCTGATGGTTCATATCTGCTCTGGTAACTTTGGAGGCCTTGCGCCTGGTCCTTGCCTTACTTCCTGCCTCTGGGAAACTCAATGGTTGGACATCCCAAAGTTACCAGTAACCTGTAATGGACGACAGAGAAAAGAGGATTTTAGTCTTACATGTTAAATCCTTTTCTCTTAGTCCATATAGGTTACTGGTCTCCCACCCTGTCAAGGGACCATGCTTGGCTCTCCTGTGGCAGACCATGGGGGTCCTTTGGGGTCATGCTCACAGGAGTCTTCTTTCCCTTCTACTGTCTAGTCATTAGTTAATGTCTCAAATCTTACTCGAGCTGGTTGGCTAGCTGCAGCCAAGGAGGGAAGGTAGGCTCCACCTCCTGCATACAATTCTAGAATTGTTCCTGCTTAATTAAAAGGGCGTATCGCCTAACCAAAGTTACCAGTAACCTGTATGGACCAAGAGAAAAGGATTTAACAGGTAAGACTAAAATCCTCTTATAACTAGGGGAAAAATAGATTTAATTATAGTGCCAAAATATAGCTTATTCAGGGAGGGGAAAGTATTTCCATGGCTAGTATTTTGAAACTTTTTTGCTTAATAAACAGATAAAAAAAAACAAAACACCTGAAATTGAACATAAATGTTCAATAACACAGTCTTTGAGGTGTTAATACTGGAATTCCAGACTAATGCGTGTAATATTTCTTTAGCTCCAAAATACAACTGTATGACAGTCACGTCTACTTTTTCCTGTGTTTTTGAGCTAGCTGGTGGAAATGATGTCACTGGGGCTGGGAAAGTTGTCCATATCAGCCAGTGAGAGTACAGGAAGCAGCACTCCACTGTGTCAGATGCATGTTAAAGGGATAGTAATGTTTCACAAAAACAGCAGCTTCAATTAATCTTCATAGTATTTGGACCTTGGAGAGTGTTATTTCAGTACTGTCAGAGTTGTAGTTCAAGAGTAATTGAATGATAAAGTATCCCCCTCCTGTCCCTTTTACCTGGTGTAACACTGCTTACCTCAGGTGCGGTTATCTGTCTGGTCAAGCAACCAGATTCCACAAGGGACAATCTTCTTACTGTGAGAACAATGAAAATCCTGGTGCCCTTGACAGGTTTTTCAGCTTTTTCCCTTGTCTTAATGGAAAATTGTCCCCCTCTGCAGACTACCTGGGCACCTCCCTGATGCTCTGAGCTGAGCAGTGTTAAATCAGTAAAACGGGCGGGAGGGGGATACTTTATCATTCAATTACTCTTGAACTGCAACTCTGACAGAATTGTAATAACACTTTCCAAGGCCCAAATACTATGATGATTAATTAGAGCTGCTTTTATTATGAAACATTACTATCACTTTAAAGGGACTCTATCACCAAAAAACTACTGTAGTGATTTTGAAAGGGCTTTTAAAATCCCCTGTATGTTGTATTAGGCATTTTCTCTTTATTAACAAACCTTTTTTGTTATAATTAGATGTATAGGTTATGCTAAATAAAGCATGCATACACTTCTTGTCTTAGCCCTACTTTACCTCTTACTCACTGACACTTACCATTGCCCACCTCTCTAGCACTGAAAGTGTTAACCCTTTGAGTGTCATAGGAATATGCAATGCATTGTATACCCTCTCTGACATTCTCTAAGGGTTAATATTGGTGAGGGATGCTATTTAAGTCTAGGACAGGAAGAGTCTACATGGCATTTCATAATTGGCATAGTCTATATATGTAACTCAAAAAATGTGTCTAAAAATATTTGGGTTATTTTGGAAGCCCTTTCAAAAAGACCAGTTTTGATATCATGAGTTCCCTTTGAAGTGGAACTTTCATATGATTGATATAAAGCCCCAAATCATTATTACATTAGCGATATGCATAGATGTAAGTTTATTTTCAAGTATAATTGTTGCATTAAAGGGATAGTAATGCTTAAAATGTATAAAAAATGTTGTAGGGTTTAACCCCCTGAGTAAAACAAGGATACTCCCACTGCTGAGAGATATTTTATTAAAAAATTATAACAGCTCAAACTTGAATTTTTTAGGTGCAATATCACAGTAGCCTGAAAACTTACAGTGGAGCTGTTGCTACACCATCCTATGTAGTGCTCTGGTCTATAGACCATAAATCTCCATAGGATGGTGTAGCAACAGCGCCACTGTAAATTTTCAGGCCACTGTGATATTGCACCTAAATATCAGGGGGATAAACCCTACAACTTATATTTTTTACATCTTAAAGGGATAGTAATACTTCGTTTTAACTTTATTTTATTTTGTAGGCATTAAAAAAACATGAAGAATGATATAAGTCTTATCTCTCAAACCTTTTTGGTTTATGAGATATTCACAAGCAAAGTTCCCCTCCCCGCCCCTTTTTCCTAGTGTAAGCCATCTCTTCTCAAATGTGAGTCTGGTTGTATGACAGTACAGATAACAGAAGGGGACAATTTTCTTTGTATGAAAACAATGAAAGCCCTTCCCCCCTTGACAAGTTTTTCAGCTTTTTCCATTATCTTAATTGAAGATTGTCCCTCTCTGCAGTCTACCTGGGCATCTCCCTTCTGATCTGTTTGAACAGGGAGGGGATACTTTGATTGTGAATATCTCTTAAACCATAAAGGTTTGAGAGACAAGACTTATATCATTCTTCATGTTTTTTTAATGCCTACAAAATAAAATAAAGTTAAAACGAAGTATTACTATCCCTTTAAGTATTACTATTCCTTTAAAGAAAAAGAGAACCTTTTCGGCAGCAGGGAACAGTGCAGACATCTTTGCAGAGCCGGCATCTGTGCGTCTGTACTGTCCATCCCCTTCAACGCCACGATTGGTGTGGTGAATGCTTTAGTGCCGAAAGGCACCAGAAGGGACTGACAGCGAAGTTGTAGAGAGAGCGCCTACAGCAAGATCCTTGCCGGTGCCTGCCTGCATAAAAGGTTCTATTTTTCTTTAATGCAGCAATTATACTTGAAAATAAACCTACGTCTATGAATATTGCTAATGTAATGATGATTTGGGGCTCTATGTAAATCATATGAAAGTTCATCTTTAAGAACCGTGCAAAACAACATGCTCTATCAATATCTGAAAACTTTTGCTTGTACAGATCTATGGATTTTGCAACATACTCTTTCATTTGCTACTAGTTGAACAGCCCGCTACACGGGCCACAGTGCCTCTGGCAGCCGGTCGCTGGACAGTCACGCGCGGTAGAGACTGCCCACGCCACTGCTGATACAGAGCTGTACGCTCCTTCGGAGCGTCCAGCTCTGTATCAGCTGCGGCGCAGCCAGTCTGTACTGCGCATGACTGCCACACGCGCAGCAATGTCTACTGCGCATGTCGGGAGTTACACACAACTTAGCGAATTATTATATAGGCTGTGCAAATTAAAAATGCATTTTAAAGTGTACAATAACATTTTGTGAATGGCTTGACTTGATCTAATTATGCCTTATTTTATTTAATTTAGTTGCAGTTGTGGTTGGACAATCCAAAGGTTCAATTGACGTTTGAAGCAACACTTCAGCAATTAGAAGCTCCTTACAATAGTAAGTTGACATTCTCTTGAGTACAATATTTTGAGCTTCATTAACCCTTTCAGTGCCAGAGGGGTACACAACGCAATGCGTTGCATACCCCTCTGGCATTGAAAGGATTTAAAAAATGTTTGTGGGGGCAATTCTTGAATATGTAACTGTTTTTTGAGACTGTTCAACACACCCATATTTGTTCTTTTTTAATTAATATTTTGAGATTTCTAGCTCCGTTCATTTATGCAAGGGAGTTTAGTACTGACTGCAGGAAGTGACAGTTGGTGATGCAGAACAGTATAGAATGTTAGTATCTTCTAGATGTACTTGCCAAACTTGCTTTAACTGAAAAATAAAGGTAAATATCCAATAAACTTATTGTTTTAAATAAATAAATAAAAAATCACTGACAAATATGGTTCCTTTTGAAATCTTCCAAAATCACGCAGGTATCATGGGGTGGAAAATGCCGCCTCCTCCTCCAGCTTAAAGCAGAATGATCACCTCCACTAAAGTCGCCCTGCAATACTTATGCAGGTGGCGACTAGCTTTGTAATCATTATTTTACCTCTCAAAAGTGCCCACAATCAAAGTTATCCTTAAGCTTCTGAGACTGACGGCCAGGTTACTGCATCCTGTACCGTCAGTCTCTTCTGGAGCCGTCCGGGCCAGTGCAATGCCTGTGAAGGGTGAAGAGGACTGACAGAGCAGGTGCGCATTCAAGATGTCTGCTGTGCTGCCTGTCTTCCGGTCTCGGAAGCCTAAGAATAACTTTGTTTGTGGGCACTTTTGAGAGGTAAACTAATGATTACAAAGATGGTCTCCACCTGCATAAGTATTGCAGGGTGACTTTGGTGGAGGTGGTAGTTCCACTTTAACCCCTCGCTTAATCCCAGAATTCATGGGTCCTGCAAGCAAGTTAGATATGGGGCTGTATAATACCAAATTAGGTGGGTTAAAATCACTGGGCTTCCATGGAGTTGGATTGCCGAGCTCACAGGTTCTCTGTGGATCTATTCTGCCCTGTGGAGGGAATCTTGCTTATAAATTTTCCCTCATGACTGAATCTTTGTAGATCATGTCCTCTATTATGGTGGTAACCTGAAGACAGAAGTTTGGTAAGTAACCCTTTGAGTGCCTTGGTCCACTTCCTATCTGTGTGTGTGCTAGTGTAGAGGGGCTATTATGAGAATGCTTGTGCTCTGGCACACTTGTGGGTTTCATATTTGCGTCTATTATCATCTAAGGGGCTTTGGAGTGAGGATGGCTGTTTTGGTTTCTATTAACCCCTTCTGTGTTGGTTGGGGCTTTTCAGGCCATTCTTTGGTGGGCTTATTTTGGCTCCTCCACTGTTTTGACCTTTGTTTCTGTATTCCCTGGAGGCTTTGAGTTTCTTGAAATAGGTTTTATTTTACATTGATTCTGACACTGAAGCACCTTTAAGAACAGGAGCCTGCCCCCTGCCATCTTTGCTCCATTGACTTCTATGGGAACAACTTATATGGGAAATATCTTTGCTACCGTTTGGGCTACAACGGTCAAAGAGGGCTCTATCTTGTCTTTTTATGGCCTTTCATCAGGTCCATGTGTCCAGGAGGGCTGCAGAGACCTGTGAACTGAGTTGCATTGCTAAACAACAGAAAACTACAGTACCCAGAATGAATGCCTGTTTTGCGGGCTTTCTCTGATTGGCTGACAGTTTTCTGGGGGCTATCTTCTCTTTCGTATCCTATGTGGAGGCTTACTTATCTCCTTCTCCAGAATAAAACCTTAGCATACCAGATAAGTGCTTTTCTGGGTACTCTGGGATCTTGTCTTAATTCAGGAGAATTGTATCTATTTTTTTTAATCTATTAAATCTATTTATGATGATCCTGGCTCGTCACATAATTTTTACTTACAGCTCTACTGCGGGAGCACTGTAAGTAAAAATGGGGCTGAAACTGACAGCTCCAACAGTGGAGCTGTCTCCTGTTGTGCCGGCGCACGTGATTAGTCCTGTGTGATGGTGTGTCGTACGTCTGTTTGGTTCTTAACAGGACTTCCCCTCCAGGACCGCTTGTCCTTAAGGGGTTAACTAGGTGTTTAACATTTTCACAGAAACATTTCAGATTGTAAGGGGCATGGGGAGAATCCTAAACAAAAGATTCTGTGGCTGCCCCCCTCACCTCCTCTTGCCATACAGGTTTACCTAGGGAGTATTCAGGGTCTCTGTGTCCCTCATGTGCAGTGGCCCTTACTATTCCACTGACCCCCTCTAATACCGATCAAGAACTTGCATGGTTAATGACACTGCTCTCTTCAGTGGGCCAAATCCCTTCCTTTGTCCCAGGGGTACTCCATTCCTGGAAACCTATACTCTCCTTTAAACAAGTTGACCCTGTATTCAAAGGTCATTCTCAGGTTATTAGGGGCTCCTTTTAGAAGAATTGCCCTTGGAGTATGATTATAAGGACTTGGATTCTTTCTGCTCTTTTCTGGAGATTCTTGTTAGGCTTATCCGCTCCCCTTGGCTGAGGGGCTCATCAGTGCAGTCCTGGAGAACCTGTAGGTCTTTGAAGCCGCTCATGGGGGATCTCCCTTTCTGGATATCTTCAGGCGGCTTTGAAAGACTTATCCTGTATTTCCACCCTTATTCAGTTGTTGCATTGGTGCAGTTGGGATTCTACCTCTGCCGTTGACCCCCCCCCCCCCCCCATCCCATCTGGTGAAGAACACCGCCATCCTGCTTGTGGACACCACAGGCCTTAATGATCAGGAAGATAAGAGTCTTGATTCACTTTTCAAAGCTTTGTAGTTACTGGGGTGGTGTTGAGGCCTATCTTTGCCGCTGTTTGGTTGAGCAAATGTCATGCTACACGTGGTGATGTTGTCAAGGCAGACTTGTTGGTTCTGATAGCCAGCATTATGGAGGCTAATACCTATGTGACTGAGGTGCTGTTTGATGCTGCCAAGTCCTCTGATTTTTTTTTTTTTTTTTTTTTTTTTTTTTTCAAAAAAGTCCCATGGTAAGTCCCTTTTTGGGAGTGACCTGAAACAGATCATCAGTAATGCCACAGCTGGTAAAGAGTACCTGGTTGCCTCAACTTTCCATCAAGCTTGATTTGAACACCATTTTCTTTCTCTCTTTACTGGCGTATCCTACGCAGAGGCTTGTGTTTCCCTACTGTTCTTCACAGGTTTACCATTCACCTGACAGATATTTATTTTATTTATTTAGGAAATGTTTTGTCAGGAAGAATACATTGAGATTTCTCTCCTTTTCAAGTATGTCCTGGATAGTATTCAGTAAAGGGTTACATATTTACACGAATTGAGAAACATTATACATACATATAAAATATTTATATAGTTAGTATGGAGAGCAGGGGTGAGCATACTGCTCAGGTAGTCTGGTAGTTTTCCAGAGAAGTGTTTGTGTACTAAGCAAGAAAGGTGAAGGGCACGTCTAGATTTGAGTTAGCCAATTTAGTTCTTTAAAGGGATAGTAATACTTAAAAAAAAAAATTACTAATCCCTATATTTCAGACTTTTTAAAAAGAAATGAATTGCCCCCAGTGTCATCTCTCAAACCTTTATGTTTTGAGAGATAATCGCTCCTAAAGTTCCCCCCTCCCTTCCCTTTCCCCGAAGTCAGCATTCTAGTACAATACATTTCTCACCAGGGTACTTAAACATGATTTGTTTCTAAAAAAAAGAGTACTTATTTTGGGATAAAGTTTGGAGGTTAATTTGTCCATATGAGGACAAAAAGTGAGGTTGGGGGTGTCAAGCCACATACCAAGGTATTTGTATGAGTCTACTGGGGCCAATTTACGATTAGACTCCGTTACAGTGGATATTGTTGAGATTACGCAGTTTGTGCTTTGTTACAAATATCCTTGTGACCGTTTTGTTTGTGCTTAAGAACGGTTTGTTGTTTGCTATCCATTTTTCAACTTCACAGAAATCAGGTTGTAATATGGCTTCAATTTGTGATATATTTGAGTTTTTCGCACATATTATGGTGTCACCTGCATATATATTACTGAAGATGATTTGCAAACCGTGGCCAGGTCATTTATAAAAAGAGAAAATGGAAGGGGACCAAGAATGTAGCCTTGGGGAACTCAACTTGTTACTTTCAGTGGAAGGGAGTCATTGTCAGCAACTGACACATACTGCATTCTGGCTGATAAATAGGATCGGAACCAGTTTACAGAATTATTACCCAATCCTGAGCTTTGGAGTTTGCTTATAAGAATGTTATGGTCTACTGTGTCAAAGGCCTTGGCGAAATCGAGTAAAATAGCTCCAGTGAGTTCACCATTTTTCCATGCCAGTCTGGAAATCATTGGTTACTTTTAGGAGTGTCGTGACTGAGTGTTTTGGTCGAAAACCTGATTGGAGAGGGGTGAGAAAACTGGTCTGTCGGTAATATTTATATAGTTGCACGTGTACACATTTCTCTAGGATTTTAGATAAAGGGGGAGTAGGGATATTGTCTGTAATTTGATACTACATTTTTATCCCCACTTTTGTGGGCTTTCTGAGGGAATATTTTAATCTGAGTCACAGTATTGGGGTTTGCTATACTGTTCAGACACTTCTGTTAGGATGTCAGATCCAAAGGGATGTGGGGCTAGACCTCAGGCTAAGGACTCGGGCATCTCTGACCCCCTTGCTTACTGTTCCTCATGCCAATCAGGGCTCCCTAGAGAGTTCTTGGGACACTTATGCCTCTCATGCACTGAGTCCTCTGCAACACTACCAGGGTCCTCCAGCCTTGAACAAGAGCCACTTTGGGTCAAGACCTTAAAGTACTCTATGGCACAGTTTCCACTTTCCCTCCAGGGGGTCCTCCATTCTTGGAACTCCACACCACCACCACTACCACCCAGACATTCATGATCTCTCTGAAACCTCTGAGGAGGATTCCTTTGGTAACGAGGAAGGGCCCTCTTCATATGCTTATGGAGACCCCTTTGAAGCTGACCCTGCACCCTCAGCTGAGGGTCTCATCAAGACGGTCTTAACAACTCTGCAGGTCACCTTTACCCCTGATGAGGGTCAGATCTCTTATGACGTCTTTCAGAGGAGTAAGAAATCCTTCACGGTGTTTCCACCCAATCCCACTCTGGATCAGGTTATCCTGGATGAGTGGAAAACGCCTGACAGTTGCCTCTCCCTTTCCAAGAGATTTTCCAAGCTGTATTCTCGGAGGCAGCTTTGGCTCAGGTTCCTGGGTCACCTGGGGATCAGGTCAGATGGACTGTGGAGGAGACTCTACAGTCCATCAATGTTCTGGAACTCCGGGCAATTCATCATGCTCTCGTGTACTGGCCTTCGCCACTTAGGGGATGCCGAGTCAGAAAACGCCATGGCTGTGGCATACATCAACAAACAAGGAGGCACAAGAAGTGCTTCCGCTTGGTCCAAAGTCAAGTCTATCCTGTCCTGGACAGAAGATCACATTCTGGCTATCTCCGCCGTGCACATTCCAGGGGTATACAATGTCCTGGTGGACCCAGGAGAGTGGGAGCTCCACCCAGACCTATTCGACCTGTTGGTATAGCAGTGGGGTCTTCCTCCGATAGACCTGATGGCCACCAGGCACTACAGGAAGGTTCAGCTGTTGATCCGGTAGCGCTTTCATGTGGCATAGGTCTTCCCTCCAATTCCTCTTATTCCCAGGGTACTCCAGGAAGATTTGGATGGACGGTCCAGCGGTCATCTTGATTGCCCCCCTATTGGACCAGGAAGCCCTGGTTCCCAGAACTACTGGCTCTCTCCATTTGTGATCCGTTTGCACTGCCACTCGGACCAGATCTTCTCTTTCAGAGCGACCTACGGAGGTAGGATTTGGAGTGCATGGCTTTGATGGCATGGCTGTTGAAGCCTCTATCCTAAGGAATAAAGGCTTTTCTCCTGTGGTGGTCTCCACTATGATCCAGGCTAGGAGCCCGGTTTCTTCCAAGGCTTACCACAGCGTCTGGTCTGTTTTCAGTCTTGTTGTGTGGACAGGAACCTGTCCTCACAGGAGTTTGATCTTCCAGTGATCCTGTCATTTTTACGGGATGGTGTGAATAAAGTGTTCAGTATTTGCTCCTTGAAGGTTCAGTCTGCAGCTTTCTCTGTCTTTTTGCAGAGTCGCATTGCCATCCTGCCAGATGTCAAGGTCTTCTTTCAGGGTGGCGCTCATGCCTTCCCTTCCTATAAGTCTCCCACTTCCCAATGGGACCTTAATCTGGTCCCACTGGATTAATCCTGCATCGGTCTGCCTTTGAGTTCCTGGCTACCATTCCTCTGTACTCTCTAATGGTGGTCTCTGTCTGCAGAGTTGCTGAATTGCAGGCCTTGTCCTGCAAGCTGCCTTTACTGAATTTTTTGAAGGATAAGGCTGTTCTTCGTACCTCCCAGGAAATTCTTCCTAAGGTGGTGTCTGAGTTCCACATCAGTCAGGAAATTGATGTGCCTTCATTTTGTCCTGACCCCAAGTCTGACAAGGAGCGGGATTGCCACTTGTTACATGTGGTATGTTGCCTTAAGTTATGTGTGCACCATATGGAGTATGTACGTAAGACCTAGTGCCTTATTTGTCATCCCTGAGGGTCCTAGGGCAGGTATGGCTGCATCCAAGGTCTCTTGTGTCTTTGCTTAATCTACTATTCGCAAAGCTTACAAGGTCAGAAAAAAACCTGTTCCTTTCATAATTACAGCACACTCCTCTAGGTCTGTTGGGACCTTCTGGACCTACAAGAATCAGGCCTCTGCTGAACAGCTGTGTAAGGCGGCTACTTGGCCTTCTGTGCATACTTTTGCCAAACACTATCGTGTTTATGTTCTGGCTTTGGCAGGAAACTCCAGGAGGCAGTTCTGCCTGTTTAGGACCTTTTCATTCCTGTGCCTTATAGTTCTTTAACTATTTAAACCCTGTTGGATCTTGTTCTTGTGTGCTGTGATGGTTATTCAGTATCCGTTGACAGTTATGTTTGGGCTGTTCCATGTCCTGGATAGTCCTTGGGAAATCTGGTATCATGGGGTCCGGCGCTTGGTCCTTTCCTTCTCTTCTGACCCTGGGAGCTTAATGTTGGTACATCCCCATGGTACCTGTATGTCATATTGGATGACAGAGAAAAGATGATTTTAGTCTTACCTGTTAAATCCCTTACTCTTAGTCCATATGACATAGAGGTCTCCCACCCAGTGAAAGGGACCATGCTTGGTCTCCTAGTGCTGGATGAGAAAGTCCTCTTGGGTCTGTTGCATACAGGAACTTTCCTTTCTTCCTTCTTGCTGTCCTACTTAGTAGGCTTGTCTCAAGTCTGTCTGGGGCGGGGCTAGTGGGATAAGAGGACACCGGATGGGAGCGCTCCACGGATCCACTACTCCATGTGTCAGTCGGTCTTAGTTAAAATCATATATTAATTTTATTGTAGAAAAATATCTCCAACAGGCTCAGATACAAGTAAGAATCCAAATGACCCACCCTAGTGCGTTTCAGGACTACATCCCTTAGTCATAGGCAAGGTAAATTAAATACAAACAGAGAATATATACTGGTAAAACAAACTGCTAGCTCGCATCTGCATCAAGCTCTCACGAGCAGGGCCCTCTGATCCTCCTGTTCTACACATCTGATTGTACTATTTAATACCTCTGTATGTCTATTCCCCAATTGTACAGCACTGCGGAATTAGTTGGCGCTATATAAATAAAGAATAATAATAATAATGGGCAGCTGCGAAAGAGAGTAAAGGAACTGACGTGTTAAAGCACTGTGAAATCACAGCAAATAATACCACCTGATAACCTTCAAAAAAAAACCTTCATTAAAAATCACGTCATTAACCCCTATCGCAGTAACTCACATCGGTCCAAACACATGCTGCTTTTAAAGCCCTACCAATTCAATATATCTCCTATACAATTGCAATACAATACACATAAATGTAAAGTCCCCTTTATGTTTTATATTATGTGAAAACAATCATTTAAAAAAAAAAAAAAAAAAATCCCAAAATACTTTTCTCTGTCATCCAATACTGGTAACTTTGGGTAGGTGATCATCCCCTTTAAGTAGGCAGGAAAAATTCTGAGAAGTGAATGCAGGGGGTGGAGCCTACCTTCTCTCCTTGGCTGCTGCTAGCCAATGAGCTCCAGTAAGATTTGTTCCTTTGGGAAGACACAAAGCAAGAGAACAATTCTGCTATAGTTTTAGCTTTTTATTATTTTCTGTTAGATATGGGATACCACCATTAGGCGGATTACCATCACTGACAATTCCCATCACCCAAATGTGGATAGCTCAGTTTACCAGGTGCTTTTGTGGACCTTAAGCACTGGGGGGAAAATCTTGGTTGCAAATTCTTTCCTCAAGAGTTGCCCACTGAGTCTTCTTCTTGATACATGGTAATCTGAAGACAGAAGATCTGCAGGAAAGGTGAGCAACCCTTTGAGTGCTGAGGTCCACATGTTCCACGTTGCCTCTCCGCACAGGGTTCTCTTTTGGAGTTCCTATTGCATACTCCTGCACCCACTGGGTTTATCTGTATGTCTGTTGGATGTTTTGGAGCAAGATACTGTGGTAACTTAACCATTTGGTTGCTGGTTTAGCATCTTTTGGGGGGTTTTGAGCACTTTCCCTACTGGGTTCAGTGTTTATTGTGTCTAGTGACATGTTTAAAGGAATAGTAATACTTCGTTTTAACTTTATTTTGTAGGTATTAAAAAAACATGAAGAATGATATAAGTCTTATCTCTCAAACCTTTATGGTTTATGAGATATTCACAAGCAAAGTTTCCCCCTCCCGCCCCTTTTACCTAGTGTGAGCCATCTCTTCTCGGATGCGGAATGCAGTCCATAGACCAGACAGATAACAGAAGGGGACACTCTTATTCCTATGAAAACAATGAAAGCCCTGCCCCCCTTGACAAGCTTTTCAGGTTTTTCCCTTATCTTAATTGAAGATTGTCCCTCTCTGCAGTCTACCTGGGCACCTCCCTTCTGCTCTGGCTGAAGAGTGTGAGATCAGTAAAGGGGGCCGGAGGGGGACACTTTGTCATTGGATTACTCTGAAACTGCAACTCTGAGAGAATTGAAATAACACTCTCCAAAGTCCAAATACTATGATGATTAATTAGAGCTGTTTTTATTATGAAACATTACGATCCCTTTAACCCCTTAAGGACCGGGAAAATCTGAGTTTGATTTGACTTAAGGACCGGAGCAATTTTGACTTTTTTGACTATGTCTTTGTTCAACCATATTTTCTCTTTAATTCCTTTTGTGCACCCACATAAATTATATACTGTTTTTTTAAGCACAAGTAGGGCTTTCTTTTGATACCACAATTATATGAATACCTCATTGTTTAATTTGATTAAAATAGAAAAAAATTGAAAAAAAACAACATTTTGCTTACATTTTTCTGTCAGGATTTGCATACTATTAGTTAATGAAAAAAAAATACCCCTAAATATATTCATTTGCTTCTCCTGAATATAAGAGTACCCCATATGCCTAGTATTTTAGTCCTTTACTCACATTTACAAGGTAAATATTACAAGATGGCTGCCGTTATTTCCAACTTGTGATTTCTCAACAATTGGCATGTGAGCATCATAGCTTAGCTGATGGTGCCAGAACCAAAAATGTCCCACAAAGGTATATGTTTCTGAAAACTAGACAACATAAGGTAAATAATCAGGAGAATTTTGGAGTTTTTCATGCAGCTATTTTTCCAGAAAAAAATTTCAAAATTGTGGTAAGATTTTGTTTTTTTGCAGTTTTCACACTTACATTTCAATACTACTGTTGATATCAAGCACATGATAGGTGAAGATTTTTAAAAATGCATTGTTTAGTGTTCAGCTCCTTCTTCTGAGTACGGCAATACCCCATGTGCATAGGTTTCTCAATGTTTGGAAAGCTACGGGGCCCAAATTGGAACATGCGCGTTTCCAGTTTCACACTTTGAATTTTCACAGCTTGCATCACTGGTGCCATGTCTCATTTGGGGCTGTGTAACAGTGCTCCACTCTAAGATTTCCCCCCAAAAGTATATATTTTTGGAAAGTAGACACCCCAGGCTTTCATTTTATGTATGTTTTAAATTTTTTTACGCAGCCATTTTACCACCAATCACTCGTAAATCTTGACGCAAGTTAAAAAAACAGCGCTTTTCACACTTGCACTTCAATGTTGATGTGAATTTCAAGCACATGATAGGTGAAGATTTTAAAAAATGCATTGTTTAGTGTTCAGCTCCTTCTTCTGAGTACGGCAATACCCCATATGCATAGGTTTCTCAAGGTTTGGGGGAGCTATGGGGCCCAATTTTGAACAAATATTGAATTTTCACATCTTGGTTAACTGATTCCATTACTCATTTTGGGCTATGTTCCAGTGCTGCACTTTAGAATTTCCCCCCAAAAGTGTATATTTTTGGAATGTAGACACCCCCAGCTTTCATTTTAGGTGTGTTTTCAAATTTTTTACACAGCCATTTTACCACCACTTTCTCATAAACTTGACGTAAGTAAAAAAACAGCTTTTTTCACACTTTGCCTTCAATGTTGATGTGAATTTCAAGCACAGAATAGGTGAAGATTTTATAAACTGAATTGATTAGTGTTCAGCTCCTTCTTCTGAGTACGGCAATACCCCATATGCATAGCTTTCTCATGGTTTGGGGGAGCTACGGGGGCCAAATTGGAACATGCGCGTTTCCAGGTTCACACTTTGAATTTTCACAGCTTGCGTTACTGGTGCCATGTCTCATTTGGGGCTGTGTAACAGTGCTCTTTTTTAAGATTTCCCCCCAAAAGTGTATATTTTTGGAAAGTAGACACCCCAGGCTCTCGTTTTAGGTTTTTTTTCCAATTTTATACACAGCCATTTTACCACCAATCCCTCGTAAACCATGACGTAAGTAAAAACAAAAAAACAAAAAAAAAAACAGCGTTTTTCACACTTAGGGTTGGCGGCAGTATACTGGGCTGCATACAAATTGGTTTGGGAAACAATTTCACCTAAAATGTCTTCCCCCAAAAACAAATCAAAAAAATGATCATGGGTAAATCCTTCCACATCAATTTGAATCCCTGGGTTGCCTGTGAATTCTGAGATTTGTGGGCATAAATTGATACCCATTCATTAGGATCCGGAGTGGCAGGTGTTGGGGCATTTCTTTGGGCAGGTCTTTTGGCAGGTCTTTTGGCAGGTCTTTGGGCAGATCTTTTGGCAGGTGCTGGGGCAGTTGCCAGGGCAGCTCTTGGGGCAGCACTTGGGGCATTTCTTTGGTAGGTCTTTGGGCAGATCTTTTGGCAGGTGCTGGGGCAGTTGCCAGGGCAGCTCTTGGGGCATTTCTTTGGGTATGTATTTTGGTAGGTCTTTGGGCAGTTCTTTTGGCAGGTGCTGGGGCAGTTGCCAGAGCAGCTCTTGGGGCAGTGCGTCTTTTCTTGACAGAAGGCCCAGCGTCATCACTAGAGCTGCTCTCACTTTCTGAAAACTGCGCTATGTCAAAATCTGACGCAGTGTCTGTTGCCTCAGAGTCAGACGCCAAAAAGGCATATGCCTCTTCAACGCTGTACCCGCGCTGCATTTTGCCCACTAAAAAAACTTTTTTTTTTTTTATTTTCTATCCCTAAACCTAAATCTAACCCTAAAACTTACCCTAGCCTACGTATATCCTGAACCTACCTAACCCAAATGAACAACCTATCTAAACTGCACTTATTATATATATTTTTTTTGGGGGGGGGGGGGGGGGGGGTTTGGGTTTTTTTTTTTTTTTTTTTTTTTTTTTTTTTTTTTTTTTTTTCTTCTTCTTACGCTATTCCTAAATCTAACCCTAAAACTTACCCTAACCTACGTATATCCTGAACCTACCTAACCCAATTGAACTACCTATCTAAACTGCGCTTATTATATATATATTTTTTTTTTTTTGGGGGGGGGGGTTGTTTTTTTTTTTGTTTTTTTTTTTCCCTAAACCTAAATCTATCCCTAAAACTTTCCCTAACACACGTCTACACTAAACCTACCCAACTACCTACCAAAATACCTAAACTATATTTACTATTAAAAAAAAAAAAAAATTAAAAAAAAATTTAAAAAAATTTAAAAAATTTTAAACAAATCTAAAAAAATTCAAGGGGGATGGGGGGTGTCCCACAGATCAGAAAACACTGATCTGCAGCAAATTGATCACTCCAAGAGTGATCAGATGGGGGGGCACTTATTGATAACTGCAGAACAGTGATCAAAGGGTTACATTTCTTTATTTAAACTTTTTTTTTACTTTTTTTTTTTTTTTTTTACAGTAAGGCAGTAACAGCATGTCTCTCTGTCTCTCTCCACCTCAGCAGTATGCAAGGTGGAGGGAGGCAGAGAGATCTGACAGGGACAGTATTTACAAATACTGTCCCTGTCATTCAGGTTTTGCAACATGTGATTCGCTTTTGAAGCGAATCGCATGTTGCAACAATGTTTCTGCCGCTTGTTACTAAGTGTCCCGATACCGGGACACTTGGTAACAAGCGGCTTGAACTCTTCCATTGCTCCGTGCGGCCGCGATGGAAGAGTTTAACCCTTGACGTACCAGGACTGTCAAGGGTCGTTGGATCACATTTACCCTTGACGGTCCTGGTACGTCAAGGGTCGCTAAGGAGTTAATGGTGTTTGGTCCAAATTTACTGCACAGTTACAAAAATTGTGTTAAAGGCGTGCTTTTACCGCATAGATGTCATTACTCCATTCACTTCTATGGGACTGTACAGTTTGGGACATTTCTTTGCAACCGCTCAACGTAGCGACTTCAGAGACAGCTCATTTTAATTGTTTACCCTTGCTCTACTATCAAGTCAATGTTTAGTGTGTGTTGGGGGGGCTCAGGGGGCTTTGGGCACTGTTGGGGTACTTTTTCTGGGAAAACTACATTTCCCATGAGCGACTGCATCGCGTGCCCGTTCCAGATTGGCTCCCATCGCGGCAGCCATTTTGTGCCTTCCCAGAACGAGTATCCTATGCAGGGCTTGGACCCTCCTTCTCTCATCAGCAGATTAACCCTTCGCCTGAAAGATAATTGTATTTTAGCGATTTCTGGGGTGAAATTTTAATCGTACACCCTGTATTTGGGTATTTCCTTCTACTTTGAACATTATGACACTGTGGGAATGTCTATTCCTTTGGAGCTTGGTGCTAGGACTAAGACTAAGGATGCTGGGGTCTCTGTTTCCCCCTTTGTGCATTGATCCTCATGTCAGTCAGGGTTGCCTAGAGAATTCTCAGGTCATTTATGCCCAGCATGTTCTGTTGTCCCTGGAGTTTCCCCAGGGACCTCCAGCCTTGCATTAGAGCCAGTGGTAGTCTCCTGACAGAAAGCCTTCTGTCTCCAAGGAGTTTGCTGCGCCTTACCCCCTTTTCTGATGTGGCGCTAGCTCAGTGGGTTCATCCCCCCCAAGGTGGATGCCCCTGTTTTCTAGTCTTTCTAAGTCCACTGTTTGCCAGTTGCTGATGCCTCTGCTCTTAAATACTGGTCTGACTAGAAACTTGGGGCCTCCCTCATGTCCATTTTTGCCACCGCTGGTACTTCCGTACATCCAGCATTTGCTGCAGCCTGAGTAAATAGGGCCATTGCGGTTTGGACTGAACAGCTCAACTTGCAGTTCGTCAGGGAGCTCCTGCTTTTGCCATGTTGAGACTTCTTGCCAGCATTCTGAAGCCCAGCATTAGGTCTCTGCTGCCTTGATGACATCTGTTGGTGGCAAGGGTTTCCACCATGTCTGTGGTTGCCAGACAAGCTCTTTGGCTCAAGATCTGGTCTGCTGACACTGCTACTAAGAAAGCATGTCTCCTTGCCCTTTCAGGGCGCTTCTCTATTCGTGCCAGATCTTAAGGATCTGATTAGTGAGGCCACAGGGATTAAGAGTAATCTCCTGCCTATGGTATTCAGGAAGCAGACACTTATCAAACGTAATCGGCTTTTTCATGCTTCCGGACTGAGACATGCCAGGCAAACCAGGTGGTTCCCCCAGCTCCGCACTCCTCCAAGCCCTAACCACAATGGATATCTAAGGTCTCCACCAAGCCCAAGGCTTCCACGCTTTCTTCGGTATGACTTTCCGAACCCAGGTCCCCACTCTGCTGTGGGTGGTTGTCTGCGCCCAGCGGCTGGGAGGACTCCGTGGTGTGGACCCTTGGGTTATACAGGTAGTGGCAGAGTCGTACAGGATCCCTTTCACTTCTCTTCCCTCCTTCAGGTTTTTCCCTTCTCGCAATCCTCAGGGTGTAGAGAAACGCCATCTGTTCAACGTCACCATCCAAGCCCTTCTGGACAAGGCGGCTCTGGAGCCATTTCCTGTTCAGGACAGGGGTTTGGGTTTTTACTCAAATCTGTTTGTGGTTTCCAAGAAGGACGGTGGCTGACGTCCAATTTTGGACCTGAAGGATATCAATTCCTTTGTGGTCAAGACTCATTATCCCCAGGAGTCCCTAAGGACGGTGATTGCTGCCATGTCCCCTGGGGAATTCTTTGCTTCTCTGGGTCTTCAGGACACATATCTGCACATCGCCATTCATCCAGAGAGCCGGCAGTACCTTAGATTTGCCTGCGACCACAGGCATTTTCAGTTTTCTGCTCTTTCCTTTGGTCTGACTACAGCTCCTCAAGTCTTCAGCCGTGTCCTGGGAGCCTTAATGTCCGTCCTCCATCAGAACGGCATCAGAGTCATTCCATACATGGGCGACCTGATTCTGAAAGCCCCTTCTCGCAACTTCTTCAGCGGCAGGTTCAGGACTGCATTTATGTACTCACCCATCATGGGTGGATCCTCAACATGGATGAGTCGGATCTTGTCCCATCCTAGCGACTGGTCTTCCTGGGCCTTCTCTTCGACACTCAGCAGAGCATGGTGTTTCTCATGGATGAGGTGGCTCACCAGATCGCCCACTGGGTTTCCACTTTTCTGGCTCACGATCCATTTCCAGCCAAGAAGTTGTCTTCTCTAGCAAGGAAGTTAATTTCCACTATAGCATTGGTCCCGTTTGCCATGGCTCATACCAGGCAACTCCAGAGGTTTGTGACCCAGGTGTGCAGGGGTCAGACGAACCTCCTGAAAGTGTCAGTATCCCTTCCTCTTCATGTGGAACCGAGTCTGTCGTGGTGGCTCAACCTCTCCAATCTGCTGAAGGGCAAGCCTTTCCTGATGTCCTTCTGGACCACGGTGTAGACGGATGCCAGCCTATCTGGCTGGGGAGCGGTCTTGGGTCACCTGAATGCTCAAGGACGGTGGTCTCCTGAGGGATATCTCCTTCCCATCAAGGTCTTGGAGCTTCTGGTGATATTACATGCCCTTCGCCACTGGACGTGCCAGCTAGAGGACTGCCCGGTCCGGGTTCAGTCCGACAACGCCACGACTCTGGCTTACATCAACAAGCAATGCGGAACAAGAAGTCTCGCAGCTTGGTTAGAGGTCAAGACTATTTTGTCCTGGCCAGAGGAATGTTCCTGCCATATCCGCAGTTCACATTCCTGGAGTAGACAATGCCCTAGCAGACTTCCTAAGTCAACACACAGTGGACAGCGGAGAGTGGAAACTGCATCCTGAGGTGTTCTACCTCATTGTTCAGAGGTGGGGTCTTCCATGCAGACTCAGACATTCTGCTCTCGCTGGAGGGATCATCTAGCTCTAGTGGTGGATGCCATGTCCATTCCTTGGTTATTTCCTCTGGCTTCCATCTTTCCTCCCATTCCCTTTTTGCACAGAGTGATAAGGGAACTGAGACTGCAGCGGTGTCCAGTCTTTCTGATAGCTCTATTCTGGCCTCTCCAGGCTTGGTTTCTGGAGCTTCTGGATCTATGGGTGGCGGAGTCTTTCCGGCTCCCTTGCCGTCCAGATCTTCTACAGGGTTACCTGTAGAAGGAGGATGTCCATCGTCTAGCTTTGACAGCTTGGACATTGAATCCTCACCACTGTGGTAGAAAGGGTTTCTTTCTGGTGTGGTGGCGACTATGCTTGGTGCATGCAAGCCTGTTTCTTCTAAGGCTTACCATCGAGTCTTGTCTTCCTTTCTCTGTTGGTGTGCTGATAAGGACCTATCTCTGGATTTTGATTTTCCTACGGTCCTGGCCTTCCTATAGGAAGGTGTGGACAAGGGCCTCAGCTAAGTTCCCTTATGGTTCAGGCATCAGCTCTCTTTTTTTTTTTTTTTTTTTTGTGTTCAGAGGCGCATTGCTATTCTTCCTGATGTCTAGGGTTTCTTCCAGGGCGTTGCTCATACTCGTCCTGAATTTCAGACTCCCGCTCCTCAGTGGGATCTTAACTTGGTTTTGGGTGTCCTTCAGCACCCTCCCTTTGAATCTTTGGCTACTATTCCTCTACGTCTACTGACGTGATTCATTGGCCTTTCTCCTGGCGATCGTGTCTGTTGGCCATGTCGTGGAGTTGCATGCTCTGTCTTGTAAACCACCCTTTTTGGTGTTTCACTAAGACATGGTGGTGCTTCGCACTTCACAGGAGTTTCTTCCGATGGTGGTTTCTGAATTCCTCATTAATCAGGAGACTGCGTCTCCTCCTTTCTGCCCTGGCCCTTCCTCTGACAAGGAGAAGGATCGCCACTTGTTAGATGTGGTGCGTTGTATCCTGTTTTATGTGCATCGCACTGAGTCCATTAGACAATCTGACGCGCTGTTCCTCATTCCTGAGAGCCCCAGGGCAGGGAGACCTGCAACCAAAGTGCCTATTGCGTCTTGGATAAAGTCCACTATTTGTAAGGCTTACGAGCTAAGGAAGAAGCCTGTTCCCTTTCAGGTCACGTCTCATTCTACTAGATCTACTGGGGCTTCTTGGGCTTACAAGAATCAAGCCTCCACTGATAAGTTATGCAGGGCTGCCACTTGGTCGTCTGTGCACTCATTTCGAAGCACTACCATGTTGATGTGCTGGCATCGGCTGACGCCAGCTTTGAGAGGAAGAGCCTGGAGGCTGTCTTGCCTGTCTAGGATCTTCTTTGGTTCTTCCTTCACTTTTGAGCCCTGTTGGCTCGAGTTTAGTGTGTTGTGTGACAGTTCCTGGGGTGGTGTTACTCCTCTTCAGTGTCCGTTGACACTTCATTTGTTTTTGTTGGGCTATCTCTTATCTGATAGTTCATATATGCTCTGGTGACTTTGGACGCCTGGTCCTTGCCTTCCCGCCTCTGGGAAACTCAATGGTTGGACATCCCAAAGTTACCAGTAACCTGTATTGAACGACAGAGAAAAGAGGATTTTAGTCTTACCTGTTACATCCTTTTCTCTTAGTCCATACAGGTTACTGGTTTCCCACCCTGTCAAAGGACCATGCTTGGCTCTCCTGTGGTAGATCGTGGGGGTCCTTTCGGGTTCATACTCTACCTAGTCAATAGTTAGTGTCTCAAATCTTACTGGAGCTGATTGGCTAGCCGCAGCCAAGGAGGGGAAGGTAGGCTTCACCCCCTGCATTCACTTCTCGGAATTGTTCCTACCGAGTTAAACGGACTGATCAGCTACCCAAAGTTGCCAGTAACCTGTATGGACTAAGAGAAAAGGATTTAAAGTGATGGTTACCCCCCCCCCCCCGGTTAAGCCAAAAGCTAGTAATAGGCAAATCATACTTAACTCCCTTATTCCCATCTCTGACCGTTATGGTTTGAGAGATGTAAGAAAAGAGAGACCTCCGTTCCCTCCCCTTTCTCATGCGGAGGTCATGAGATCCTGCTTCTGGGACCAGACGGCGTCTCTTCAGGAGCGCTGTCATCTGGATATCCCGTTATAATTATTTCATCTGAATGGTCTAAAACGTGTGCCTGGTTTGCAAGCACATGTTGTAGACCATACCGATGAAGTAATTATACCGAGATATCCAGATGACAGCAGTCCTGAAGAGACGCTGTAAGTCGGTCCACCGGATTCTGCCTTTGACAGCTTTACAGCTCGTCAGGCAGAAAGGGGAGGGTGCGGAGCGGAGGTTTTTCTTTTCTTACATCTCTCAAACCATAACGGTTTGAGAGATGAGAATAAGGGAGTTACGTATGATTTGCTTATTACTAGCTTTTGGCTTAAAGTATACCGGGGGGATTACTATCCCTTTAACAGGTAAGACTAAAATCATCTTTTGAAAGCTTTATATACCTATAAAGATATTATCACAGACATTACATACATTACTGGACTATATATTCCCTTTAACATAATTTAGAGTAATCATCATTCACTGTCAAATAAACATAAACTTATCCACCATCCTATGTACGATGTCTATCAATGGGTATAAGTCCAAAGTCGCCAAATACAACAAAAAATGATGAGTAATATCTATTCATTGAATTAAATCTTTATATTGCATAACCCACTTCACCATTACCGATGTATA
The DNA here is from genome assembly GCA_037306005.1 of Rhinophrynus dorsalis. Classification (NCBI taxonomy): domain Eukaryota; kingdom Metazoa; phylum Chordata; class Amphibia; order Anura; family Rhinophrynidae; genus Rhinophrynus; species Rhinophrynus dorsalis. Next base: position 296,923,391 of record CM074719.1, read on the forward strand.
TAGAAACCTCATATCATGCTCCAAATTCATACCCAATGGACTTCGGGTTGCCAAATAAAGAATCCATTTTACTTATATGTGATCCAGCAATTTATGTATATCTCCACCCCTTTCTGAAAGGTATACTCTCTCAATCCCATGAAAGGAGAAAAAAGATAAATCGGAATTGGAACATTAGAAAAAATTCCTGTCTACTGACTTTGTCACATCCGCGTTCCTTAATGAATGAATGTGTTCCCTAATACGTTTTTAAAGCTCTACCAGTGCGACCCACATACTGTTTCTGGCACTTCAGACAAGTGAGTAAATACACTACGATAGTGGTACGACAATTGATATATTGTTTTATGGTATAGATTTTTCCAGTTATAGTACTGACTTTGACATATGTGCAGGACACGCAACGTTGTGCCCCACACTTATGTATACCCACTGTCTGAAGCAAAGTGGGTTTGTCTGAGGGACTACTTCCGAATAAACTCTGTGATAATTTCTGCCCCAAAGTTGGCGCTCTCCTACTTACTACTCTACATCCTTCTGACATTACAGATTTCAAACGTAATCACATCACCCCAAAGTATGGGTAAATATTTGTTGACAATTTTCTTGATCTTGGTAAACTCAAGACTATAGTCTGTCACAAAGAACACTTTATTATTGAAAGAAGTCTGTTTTTTCTTTGACTCTGTGCCTGTTAAATAATTCCTATCGGTGTTCGCTGCTCTTCTCTTTGCACTCTGCACTAAACCTGGAGAATATCCACGCACATGAAAGTGTGACTGCATCTCTCTAGATTGAATATTAAATTCACGTTGGGAGGAACAGTTCCTGTGTACTCGCAGGAACTGTCCCACCGGAACACCCCGAATTGTATGTCTTGGATGACGTGAACTAGCATGAAGTAAGGAATTTCCACTGCATGATTTCTTATACATAGTGGATTGTATACAGTACTCTCCATGATACGTTTTAAATCCAGATATGTGATCTCCTTCTGCTGATATTCACTTGTAAACTTCAAGTTATATTCATTAGTATTCAAATAATCAACAAAGGCTGAAAACCTATCCCCAGTGCCCTGCCAAATAAAGAGCATATCATCTGTATATCTATTATATGTAGCAATAAAACTAAGAAAAGCATTTTCTGTGCCATAAATAAAAATCTCTTCGACCATACCCATATAGAGATTGGCAAACGATGGGGCGAACTTCGCTCCCATCGAAGTGCCACATCTCTGTATGAAAAACCTGCCGTCATATTTTTAAAATATTATGCCTAAGCAGATAATCTATCGCCATCAGAAGGAACCACTTGAGATCAACAGAATAAGAACTATACCTATCTAGATGAAATAATATAGCTTAAAGCCCCTTATCATGAGGTATAGTGGAATAATGGGAACATACATCTAAAGATCCCCATGTATAATTTATGCCAACTTCTACCTTAGATAAAATACCTAATAAATGGCCAGAGTCTCTAGTGTAACTTTGAAGTCTACAAACCAGTGGCTGTAAATAACGATCCACCAAATCAGAGATATTTTCATTCAAGGAATCTATTCCCGCAGATATGGGTATCCCTAATGGTGGACGGTGTGCTTTGTGCACTTTTGGTAAATGGTGGAAGATGGATATCTTCGAGCAAGACATTCTATAAATTCTACTTCTTGTTCTGTGAGGACACAGAACTTGTACTTTTGTCCAAGCCTGTTGGAGACATTTTTCTACAATAAAATTAATATATGATTTTAACTGATTATTGGCATATGGAGTAGAGGATCTATGGAGAGCTCCCATCCAGTGTCTGCTGAAGCCTGTGCCAGGGCTATTGGGTACTGCACTGGGTCTGTGTGGGCCATTGAGGCTGAGTGAGTTAAAGGGATAGTAATACTTCGTTTTGTCTTTATTTTATTTTGTAGACATTAAAAAAAACATGAAGAACGATATAAGTCTTATCTCTCAAACCTTTATGGTTTGAGAGATATTCACAAGCAAAGTTTCCCCTCCCGCCCCTATACCTAGTATAAGACATCTCTTCTCAGATGTGGAATGCAGTCCATGGACCAGACAGATAACAGCAGGGGATAATCTTCTTCCTATGAGAACAATGAAAACCCTGCCCTCCTTGACAAGTTTTTCAGGTTTTTCCCTTATCTTAATTGAAGATTGTCCCTCTCTGCAATCTACCTGGGCACCTCCCTTCTGATGTGGCTGAACAGTGTTACATCAGTAAAAGGGGCGGGACGGGGACACTTTGTCATTGAATTACTCTTGAACTACAACTCTGACAGTATTGAAATAACACTGTCCAAATACTATGATGATTAATTAGAGCTGCTTTTATTATGAAACATTACTATCCCTTTAAGATTTATCATTTTATGATATAATTGATTAATAGCAACAGTAGCAACCCATAGTTTGTGTATTGGGGCTAGTGGGATAGTCTGATAAGGAGGAAGGGGAGGCTCCACCTGTTCCAGCCTACAAGGAGGAGCTGTCGCCTCCCCGTGGTACCTGTATGTCATATGGACTAAGAGAAAAGGACTTAACAGGCAAGACTAAAATCCTCTTATAAGTGTACATGTGTATGTGCACTCAAGACAACTGCTGTGGGCCCCCTGTAGAAATTATAAGTCTAAATTTGATCCTCGGACAAAGACTTTCCTAATCATGTAGTATCCAGACATGAACACTGGCTAACTGAGATTTCATGTGGAGAAGCAGTTTCGTTCCGCATTGAGCAGCATGTCTGTATTACAGTTCTAAGCACCATTCACGCTGGAACAGAGCTCTAATACAGATGAGCTGTAGCATGCACAGGCAGCGATTTACATGTAACAAGAACATTGTGATTTAGAGGTTGATATTGGGTGAATTTACTTCGATGGCTTGTTCACTAAAGAGCATTTAATTCATTACTTAGCAGTTTGCACAGGAAATTAGATTGCAGAAACAAGAAGTCAAAAGTGAACTAACATAATAATTAAGTGCATCCAGCAGTTTTGCTGTCATGGGAATTTACTGTAAATTGCTTCCTCAGATGCTTTGTTTTTGTTTTTTTACCGTAAGTAGAAATCACTGTTGTATTGATGTGAATCTATTCCATCCTCTCTCCCAGAGTTTTATGACGCTCATAGTGAACAGAAAAGTAATTATTCTCTTTCAGGAATGGATTCCGTTGCAGGTGATGCATTGTTTCCC